>JAASAO010001592.1:0-69539 GCA_017311375.1 Mytilus coruscus
TGGCACTCATACCACATCTTCTTATTTATAATGACAGACATGAACCAACGACAACCACTGAACTACATGCTCCTGAATGGGACAGGCACATACAGAATGTGGCGGGGTTAAACATGTTTGTGAGCGCTCAACCCTCTCCTAACCTGGGACAGTGGTGTAACAGTACAACATAAGAACAAGCTATAAAAATCAGTTGAAAAAGGCTTAACTCATCAGATCGATATAAAGCAGAAAAACATCAAACATAAACACAGACCGGACGTGGCAGGGTATTTATCCATCCCTCATCCCTATCAACAAAAAAGACACTAAGTACAGATCTGAGAGTACTCGCAGTTACTGACAGCTAGTTCAAAGCCAATAACAACGAATAAAAAAATCATGTATCTAAGACTAAAATATCAATCAGTACACATCCAACATCCAATGGATTTAGTGTAAAGACGTCATTAACAGTCAGAGAAAAACATGACCTTCTGCAATGCCAAAATAAAGGTATCGACAGATTGTAGTACCGTTAAAGTGCATATGTGTATAACAAAACTATTTAGTATGATTATTTAGTGAAAACCGTCACAGGTCACCTTTGAACGTAATTATTTATAAATTAGTCGACGAAAAGTTTAGGAAATGAATTTTATAAATCATGTCAAAGCGAAGCATTGACTACTGAGCTAATGGTGCCATATGAGATTAATAATGTACCAGCAGCTGTATTGTACAAGTGCGGGGGAACAAAATAACAATTTGTGCATTTTGTGCGTCTTTAACTCTCTACTGCATTAACCTTAATCTGAAACGATCAAAACCAAGCAATTAAAAGGTATGTATGTATAAATATTTGATGAGTAAACGCAAAAATTGGTCAAACATTGTCATTTGTCGGTCGACATATTGAATGCCCACCAATAACATTATTTTTGATAGGGTAAGAAAGTTACACTGAAGAAAATGCACTATAAGAAATCTATGAAAACTTATGTATGCTAAAGTTCTTTTTTATAAGATAACATGGATGGCATTCTCACAACTTGTACATGTCCCAGACTAGACCGACGTTATTGCGCATGAATTCCTGCCCAAGTCAGGTCTTACCGCTGGTTTTGTTGTAACGTAGTTTTCCCTCTTAAGTTTTAGTATATCCTTTTGTTTGTTATTACGATTTATTTGATATTACTACATCACACCCGCGACATCGCGAGTCCGTGACTGAATTTTAGTACGTACGCCTTAATTTTAGTCAAGTGCATTGTTTTCTCTGATTTCGAAATCTTTCTGTTTGAACCTGTCCTGGATTTCTTACTACTGTTTTGGGGGAAGGTTAACTTTCTGGTAGTAAGACCCGTCACGACCAGGCTTGGAAACTGGGAAGGCAAATGCTCACATTAAATCTGTACCGATAAAGTGTGTTAAAGTCCTCCTTTACACTATATCCTATGGTGGTACTCCTATTAAAGGAGGGAGATACAGAACATGCATAAATACATAAAACCGGAAACTATGTGTGGCATATACTTTTGGTATCGATATCAAATTCGACACGGAACTTGTTCATTACTGGTAATATGAATTATGTTGAAAACAAAAGGGCCTGGAATGGTGAAATTTTAATCAACACCATTGTTCTATATTAGTTATATATAAAGTTGAATTCTTTGATTCGTCGTTTTTACGTCATGCCGGCTAACAAATTGGACCTCGTTATTTTAGTATTATAGATATGAAGTTGCCTTTTTTTAATTTAACCAAAACAATAAATTTTCATATTTCTAAGCCAAACACACTATTGATACCGTTATTTTTTTTATATAGCAGAATAAAAGAAAAATTCCAACGAAATTCATTTAGTTATAAACCGATGCATTTGATATGAACTCATTGGATTTTTTAAAAACTTTTTATTGTTTTAAGGCGACACGAATTGGAGAGAGGAAAACTGAAACATAACATATTTTCTTCAACAAGCATGAAATGAGATACAGCGGTAACGTCGAATGAGTCAAACATTCATATGATGAAGACATAATCTTTCGATCAGTTTGATTGAGGTCTGGAGCTGTCATGTCAGTAGCTGCTAATAGTCCTTTGTTAATTTATGTTGATGATTGCCATTTTGCTTAGTTTCTTCTTTAACCTATTCAAACATCGGACTCGGATTTCTTTTAAACTGAATTTTACTGTGCGTACTGCTGTGAGTTTCTTTATTCCACATTGGCTAGAGGTATAGGGGGAGGGTTGAGATCTCACAAAACATGTTTAACCCCGCCACATTTTTGCGCCAGACCCAAGTCAGGAACCTCTAGTCTTTGTTAGTCTTGTATATGTATATATATATATTTTAATTTAAGTTCATTTATATGTTTCGAAGTTTAGTGTGGCATCCATTTCGATGAACTAGTATACATTATTGTTAAGGGGCCAGCTGAAGCCCGCCTTCCGGTGCAGAATGTTCTCGCTGCGTTGAAGACCCATTGTTAGCCTTAGGCTATTTTCTGTTTCCATTCTCAATTCTACATGCAGAAAAAACAAAACATTGCAATTATGAAACTCACTATTCAATATTGTATTGCCATTAAACAGTATAATAAGGTTTCTGACTTAAGCTATTTTACCTATTTCATAATGAAAAAAAAACATAGAAAAAACTTTGTTTTCTTTTATAGTTGTCCTTATCATTTTGGCGTGTCTCGATTTTTTTAACGCTTTTGAATTCGCTTAGCCGGTGTTGCTATCATAGCAGGAAACAATAACCGTTCTTCCTACGTTAATGTTCATGCGATTATCTTTTTCTTTTAATTTGTTAAGTTTATTAAGTTTCATAACGAGATCAAAACATCAGTAAACTACAGTTGCCTCATATTGAATATTTGCATATCTTCAATGTACAAACTATTTATATTTACTAGGAAAAAGCAGACTGACATACTTTGTATGTTTCAGTATGGTTTTGATTTTGATGAAAGATACTCCGAGCTTATTCAAACTTTGATTTCGTTGGAATTTTATACGAGCAGTTTTCTTACCGTACATACATGATGGCTAGTACTGTTTATGCATCTCCTCCGTATACATAGACATTTTCTGATATGGAACAATGTTATATATAAAAGTTACTGATAACAATGATGCATGGGGTATTATAACTATAACAAATTAAAACAGAAAAGAAATACTGTCATATATATCTAAATTATATATATTAAGATATATGTTTTAAACGGATGTAAATCTTGCAAAAACTTGAATACATAAACAGACCTTATATATCAGTATTTGAAAATGTGAAAGAGTTTACCGGTATGCATAAACCCAAACTGCCATAATACTCGCCATGCATTTAGCTTATTTAAATTAGATCAATAAGTAAGGATAATAAAAAAACTGTCGAACAAATCTGAGCGTGAGATCGAGTGTCGAGAAGTACAATACAATAAAAACGCATACAGATATAAGAAGATATGGTATGAGTGCCAATGAGACAACTCTCCATCAAAGTCACAATTTATAAAAGTAAACCATTATAGGTCAAAGTACGGTCTTCAACACGGAGCCTTGGCTCACACAGCATAGCAAGCTATAAAAGGCCCCAAAAATTACTAGTGTAAAACCATTCAAACGGGAAAACCAACGGTCTAATCTAAAAAAAACGAGAAACGAGAAACACTTATGAACCACATCAACAAACGACAACTACTGAACCTCAGATTCCTGACTTTGGACAGGTGCAAACAATTGCAGCGGGTTTAAACGTTTTAATGGTACCAAACCTTCACCGTTATCTGAAACATATAATCTATATATATAATCAGAAAATGTACTTTTAATGGTATTTAGAATAAGTTGTTCTTCGATTATAAATACTCTGAGTTGTAACAAGATTTTTTAAGATAATTGATTGATATTTGACTACTTAAAATACATGCTGTTTAGGAATATATGTTAGAAAATCAAATAACAATTATGTTGTTTTGTTTGGTTCATAAGAAGCAACTCTTCAGAAATATTAGAGATTAAACACATAAAACTTTAATTCTTTTAAATTTCAATAAAAAAAAAAAAAAATGAACAGAGCAAACATTATAGTTTACACAAGATGCCATCTCTTGATTCTGATGAAGCTTCATTCCAAGTTCTGTAAAATTCCACGAATTCCTTCACCAAACTGTTGACTTTAAACCACAAAGATGGATGGTATATCTTGGTTATGAAGAAGCTGCTTTATAAGTTTCATCAAATTCAATGAAGGGTTAACAAAGTTCTTGTAACGTGAGCTATCCTGATAAAGGTAAATCCAGAAAAGCGTTTCATACGCAAGAAATTGATAAAGTGTTATTTTCATTTATTGATGTTCCAAAAACAAACAGTATCTAGATTTCACTGAACAATAAGTCAATCTATAAGTAAAATACCGAAAAATAAATATATTTTTTTTCTAAATTTTACTTTTGGTCCTATTTTTTTAATTTTGTAATGTTTCAAAAAATTCATTAAAAGTTTGACACACTAATTGATATGAAACACCTTATCATGGACAACTTAAATGATGCCGACGACACTGGCAAAAACAAACTTTACTCCAAATGAGATAGCAATTACAAAAGTGTTTTGTTCATAACGTTAAAACACACATATTGAACTGTTTTTCTTAAAATAACACACTAGATAACAAATATATAAAATTTTTATTATTTTATCATTTCTTTGTGCTTTTTGGTATGCCATGAAGTTGTCTGTTTTTCAAGTCAGGAATATGACAGTTGTTTTCCATTCGTTTGAGCTTCTGATTTTGCCATTTGATAAGGGACTTTCCGTTGTGAATTTTCCATGGAGTTCGGTCTTTTAGTAATTTTACTTTTTTCTATGAATTATAGATTTAGCTACTCCCCTTGAAATCTACTAACCTTTTTAAAAACATTCTATTCTACGTGACAAAACCCAACCAGGTAAATACAATGCAAAAATTGATAACAACTATGATAATACACATACACGGAAGTACAAACGGTCAACATTTCTATAATGGCGACACCCGCTAAGGATACTGAACATTTCGATGATTTCAATGATTTATTAACTTGCTCGATTTGTTTTGAAACATTCAAAATTCCGAAGTATCTACTATGTCTTCACACGTTCTGTGAATCGTGTATTAACACTTATATTGTGTCATCTGTGGAAAAGGAAACAAATACCGAGGTATTCAAATGTATAGCATGTCGAAAAATCGTTTCATTTGGAGAAACACCAGAAAGCCGGCGGAATGGGCGGCTTCTTTACCAAAGAATCATTTCGTGACATCTATGTTAGATAAACTAGCTATTAATAAGTCAGAAAAGCAATGTAGTTCTTGTCAGTATAATAATGAAAGAAAAAACGCACGGAGCTGGTGTAGAATTTATGAAAAAGCTTATTGTGAACAGTACGATAAGTATAACAAACCTCACAAAGTATTATCTAATCATAATATAAACAAAAAGAGGTGGTAGGAGTGCCAATGAGACAACTATCCATCCAAGTCAGAATGTGTAAAAAGTGAACAATTATAGGTCAAAGTACGGCCTTCAACACGGAGCCTTGGCTCACACCGAACAGCAAGCTATAAAGGGCCCCAAAAGACAAGTGTAAAACAATTCAAACAGGAAAACCAACGGTCTAATCTGTGTAAAAAACGAGAAACGAGAAACACTTATGAACCACACCAACAAATGACAACCACTAAACAACAGGCTCCTGACTTAGGACAGGTGCATAACAATGCAGCGGGTTTAAACGTTTTAACAGGCGCCAACTTTCACCCGAACCTGAAACAGTGGTATAACATTACAACATAAAAAGACACACAATAAAATATCAATTGAAATGGCTTAACTTGATCAAAAAGACAATACACAAAAACAAGTAAATATACACTGAACGAATAAGTTTGATCTATGACACAATATAAATCAAAAAGATGTTAATTTTTATTTTAATAATAATTTTGTTGTTAGGAGTACAGAAGTTCAGTTCAGTTCAGTTCAGTTTCTTGTATGTTCTTCCATTGATTGGGGAGCACTACCAATAGGGTATAATTGTAACAACTATATACACCTTAAAACATAAGGGAACATAAACCTATGTACAGATAAAAGAATAAAGGCAATATTATTATTAATTCATTTTTTTCAAAATAAATTTGTTATTTATAGTACGAGTACAGAAGTGTAAATTTTTTCGTCATACTAAATACTTATCAAAGGCGGTACATATTAAAAATAGTAAAACGAGATATAACACAAAATAAGTAAGCAATGAATAACAGAAATGCATTACAAATTGTGTCAAAAGTTCAAATTAACACGAAAGTACGATTTGAGAGTACTCGCAGTAACTGAAAGCTAGTTGAAAGCCTAAAATTATTTCCTTGTAGGAAATTCGGACGGGAAATTGTGATTATCACATAGTTACGAAGAACCTTAAGACCATGTAGTTGAAGTTTATTACTGATCATTCAAAACCGTGTTGCACGTTGTGTGGTATACTTTCACACCAACAATGTGAAAAGTTATTTCAATAAAAAAGATCCGCATCGGGTAGCAAACAGTCAACCAAAAACATTTGGTCTATCAGAAGGACTAAATGACAACTTAATTAATCTTAATGGAGTTATTGATAATCGAAATAAAAAGTTAGCTGATGTTGAAAATTCAAGAGAACATATCGAAACAAGAGCGTCTGATATGAAAAAAGAAATTTTAAAGCATATAGAAAGAATAGAAGAAACCCTGAAATTCGAGCTGACATCAACCAAGAAGCAATTTGATATAAAACTAAAAGACGAATTCGACGTTTTTTCTTTCCATAGATACTCCTTTAAAAATTGGATTGCTTTGCTGGATAGTGTTCTACAACAAGGGTTCGAACAGTAGTGCCTGGTGGAAATTGATAAAATGGAATCAAAACTCTCTGACCTTGAATGAGAAATGAGAAAATCTATGAAAAATATTAAAAGAGTATCTATTGTTTTATCCCTTCGCACACCATTGCAGATTTCAGTAAGAATACACAGACCTATGGAAACTTTACAGTTGTCAGTTTGTTTTCGATCTATGAGTTTGACTGTCCCTCTAGTATCTTTCGTCCCTCTTTGATGAATCAATTGATATTGCGTTGAATGGTAATGTAAGCAATGTCATCTTCCGCACTAGAAATATTAGAATTCTTAAAAGTATCGATGTTCGTAAAGGTGATGAAGTTGTATGTGGAAACTTTATACATAATCACATACCTATATTCACAACACGCCAACAGAAAAAGTTGTAAAATACAACAGCGATGGAGAAAGCTTACTTGCTGAATTGGCACTTCCAAGCGCACCTGAAGATGTTGCTAAGATGGCTCAATTCAAAGTTGCAGCATCGTCTAACTATCATGGGTATATATTGTGGACTAATAAGATGATAGTGTTACAAACCTTGATATTCACTTGGATAAATATTTCTTCTGGGCAACAAGTGAATCGAAAGACGAGTGGTGGTCATTCGTACTTTGCTTGATCATTAAAACAGCAAGATTATATCTATGGTGACCGTGCAGATTCAGTCAATTATGTAGTTGACACAACGCCAAAATTTACACACACTTAGCTTAATAACCCAAGAGGTATTGGATCAGACTTTTTAGGCAATATATATATTGCTGGAATGGCATCAAAAATGTTTTTCCAAATAACGTAAGAAGGACAATTAATCAGAATAATTCCGACTTAAACAGTCGGAATTGAGAATCCATGGACAATACGTTTTGCACCGAGTAGTTACAAATTCCTCGTTACATGTTAGAAATCTGGCAAGACGAGACTTCGTGAAATTGTTTGAAATCAAATTTATGGACAAAGACAAAACATACTTTTTGAAAACTCATTGTTTTGATTGGAAACTGTTTATATATGTATGTAATATATGAGCACACCATTTCTATTTAGATACATAAAACATAATACATAATTAAAAAATGACGGAAACAGACACGTAATTTTCAAATGTGAATTAGTCTTTAAAGCAAAGCATATCAGAATAAATATTACAAGTAAGACTTGCCATAAGAATATATCAATATAAATTAAAACAATTAGAGCTGTATAAAGTAAGATAACAAAAATACTGAACTCCAAGGAAAATTCAAGACGGAAAGTCCCTTGTCAAATGGCAAATTCAAAAGCTAAAACACATCAAACGAATGGAAATCAGCTGTCATATTCCTGACTTTGTACATGTATTTCATTATGTAGAAAATGGTGGAGTTAACCTGGTATTATAGCTAGCTAAATCTCTCACTTAAATGAAAGTCGCATTTAATTCCATTTTATTGACCACAAGGTGTGAGCAAAACAGACATAATAGGTAAAAATGTTCAAAATTGGGGTACAGCAGTCAACATTGTGTTATAATCTTAACTCTTAATCACTGTAAAAACAAACAACGATATTAACAAAGAAAAATCAAATGGCATAAAGACACACCTATAGACAAAGCACATCAGCAAAATTTAGAGACAAGAATACAAAAAATGACCATAGCACAATAACACAATGGCGGGATATATAAATACCGAGCCACCCCAAAAGGATATTACCAATAACGAACTTAACAGTAAAGGCTAAAAATATACAAAGACAAATAAAAAGAACACTATTACCCGTATTTAAGATGATGAACAACGTCAATACCTAGAATCTATACTTCCAGACCATCATGTATTATTTGTGATGTTGATACGGAAAATATATCAACAAGGTGTTGGTATCTTTCGATGAACTTTTTTTAGAAAAAGGACGAGACGTTCTTTGACATAGTTCTGGTTCATCAACTTTCTATTCAGCCACCGGTGACGTTTTATAAAGTCTGAGTAGCAGCTGCAAGCTCTTGAATACCGAATGAGTTGGGAAATGTATATCCCATATGCAGATGAAGTTGGTATGTTGCTGCTAAGGCGGGGAAAATTTATCATAAACCCTGCTTTAAAAAAGTGGGGGTAACTGTTTACCTCTGTCTGTCCGTCAGTCCATCCATCCGTCAGTCCATCCGTCAGTCAGTCCGTCCGTCCGTCCTATGAATATTTCGTCGCATTTTTCTCAGGAACTACAATACAAGGATTTCTGAAATTTGGTTTCAGGGTTTATATATGTCATCTTTACCGTTTTCAGATTCATCATTCAACAACTTCCTGTTTACTGAAATACTTGGGCGGGGGTATCATCAGTGAGTAGTAGCTCGCAATTTCAATTGGTATTTCAAAATTTAAATCGTTTCGTTTTTCATAGATTCTGGTACTCAGATGACCGCTTATATCAAATTCTAGGTATAAGTCTAAAAATGAGGCGGAGGAAGTCGTGTCTGTTGTTTCTTTAATTTCTAGTTCTGGCGAATATATTAATGTAACCCAATGAGAAAAGTTTGGATTGTTAATGGAAAGAACATCATCAATATATCTGAATGTTAAATTAAATGATCTGGCTTCTTTGATCTTCTTGTTTTTGACAAGTATCTGAAGGAACTCCGACTCATATGAAAACAAGAAGAGGCTGGCAAAGAGAGGCGCAAAGTTTGTTCCCATAGGAATGTTTGATACTTGAAATGAAATTAAAAAAAAAGTAAATAAATAAAAACACTATCAAACTTTCCAAAAGCAAAGAGTGAATATCCCATATTTTCTAAATAAGAATATCATAAAATAAGATACGATATCTTAAAAATGCAAAATCAACATAAAAGTGTTGTTTTCTAAATATGAAAAAAAAATAATAAAATAAAATAAAATAAAATAAAATAAACAATAAAAAAAAAAAAAAATGTAACATGAACACATGCATGGCAATATGTCTACACCAAAATGTCCATTTGGTTTATTTTATTTGAAATAATAATTTTTTTTGTATGAAGATCCAAAACAACCTAGATTCATAACCGTTAGTCGAAAAAAGAGAGACAACGCCATGGTAAAAGACTCATACAGTTCAGAAAGCTGAGTATAATTTCCATGTTATTCTTTTTCTAAATTTATGATAAACACGTTTTGCACCTACTCTTTTCATGTTTGTATTCGTACAAGGCTGAATAGGTTACGTCAAAATGTTTGAAATCAATTTAAGATAAAAGAATAGTCGTTTGATTTGTAATTTTTTCCGATTGTGTCCTATTCACAATTGTGACATTTTGACTGAGTGTGAATTAGCATGGCGGGTGATGCATGACACATACCTTGTCGGCGCACTCGGTCGCGCTCATTTTTTGGGTTTATGTAATTCCTTTAGTTTTTGTTTCCTCCCTTGATTTGTCTCGTCCTAATCGATTTACTTGATTTGAACATCGGTTAAGTACTGTTGCCTTAATTTGTATAATTATGGGTTACGAAATCAAGCATAAACAACACAAGTATATGTACTAGGTTAGGAAGTGACATTATAGCGTAACTTGTACTTTAGAAGAAAAACAAGAGCTGTATTGCTTCCAAAATATAAACAATACTGCTGTTTATCTGAACTGAAGATAACGAATTGTTGTTTAACCTCCAGGGTAAATATAACATGCTTATCAATACGAGAATAAGTTAATCTGATATGTATATACAACCTGCTATAGCTCTTTACTTGTTTTGCTACTTATACATCCTTGTCTTTTAATTATTTTGCTTTTTGTCCAGATGAAGGAAGTCCTAGGAAAGTGCATCGGACGCATAAAATATCCAAACTATCATTTTCAATTTTGTTTACTTTACTGACACACAGAACCGATTGTACACGTACTGATTTACAAGGTAACAGCACACAGGAAGACATACCACCCTATCCGGACACATTATTACTTCTCTGAACCGACCTGTTTTTGCTCTAATTCTAGAATGTCTCATGCTTAGCGGAGAAACAAGCAGGTTTTATTATTTTTTTTAGGTCAATGGCTTGACACAGCCGGGGATCCAACACACAAACTCCCACACTTGCGATAAACACCCTTCAATAGACAACCGAGGCGGGTAATCTGAACGGTATTGCATATACATAATATTACAAGATTTATCTTTTATTCTTCGGTTTAATGGAAAGTGCAGCAAAACAAAAATTATTATTTTGATATGTTTCAGAATAAACACGTATCAAATATAAAAAGAAGATGTGGTATGATTGCCAATGAGAGAACTCTCCACAAGAGACCAAATGACACAGCAATTAACAACTATAGGTCACCGTACGGCTTATATTATTCATTCCAATTACAAAACGTAAATACTGCAACCTCAATATTAATAGCAGTAATCATATTGTTTTTTTTTAATTGCAATGGCTTACAATTATACCGTGGTTAGCTTTTAGATTATATTTTTCTTCATTTGAAGTTATGCGTTTACTATGTCGGTATCCAAAAAAGTATGAAAAAAATATCAAACTCCGAGGTAAATTAAAAAAAAGGGTTCCATAGATCCTGACAACTGTCATATTTCTGACTTGGTACACAACTGTGCCAAATGCAGAAACACTTTTAGTTGTAAAATACGTATGTGGGAACCATCTTAATTAGATTCTACTCGAACACACCCGCAAAATTCGCGGGGATTTTGAGCGTTGTTGATGTAAACTGTTGTAGGATGAATTTTTGTAAAAGATTTTATGACTGGAGAATTTTAGGAAAGGTATCAAAAGTATCTTAAACATGAACTGATGTCAATATAACATTTTGAATTTTTCACCAGTTCAAAATATTGGATGTAAATCTAAAGAATGTCAACGCAAAGGTCAACTATTTGTAGTAAAATGAACGCACAATTTCATTTTCACATGACCTGGATCGTTATATTCGTTAATTTTATCCCTTGCTTATGCTTGGGATAAAATTCCAATATAACGACCCAGGCCATGTGAAAATAACAAATCTATGGCTTGCATGAACTATTTATTAATTAAAAACTGATTAGATACCGGTTCCAGGAGTCCCAAAAAATCGGTTTTTTATCGCTTCCAGGGACCGAAGGTATGTTTGTATGTGATCAAGTTAGGAATTAAGGGTTGTTTGTTAATTTACAAAAATTATGTGTAATTTTAAACAGTCCTAAACGGTAGTCTTGTCTATGACTTAAAAGTCCGACCGATGACGGAAACCGGACGCCTTTATTTTCGTTTTCCTTCCAAAATAACCAAAACGGAATAATCATAAGCGAGGATGACAAATGCGACTATGCATGGTACCTATAGGACACAGAGGAATGATGATTAATTTATTGTGGAAGGAAGAGATGCGACACACAAAATTAGGTCTTCTCATGTAATACTATAGATATAGTACACTTGGTTATGAAGAAAATTATGAAAATTATGAAATTCCACGAAGGTTTGAGATGCTATCTAAATGTTAACTCCAAAGTCCACCTATCACTAAATAATAAAAAAAGATATAAAGGTTAAACAAACTCATTGATGTCTAACAGCTTAAACTAGATATCGTATCTTAATGGTTACAAAAAACTAAGTTCATTTATCATGAAAAGAAAACAAAAACTGACAGAAATAAAATAATTTTAAAATGCTCTATGCTTACAGACGCATCTACTGACAAACTATTGTTTTCATTTCTATTCGGTTTTGGTAAAATATAAAGTATCAACAAACAGTCAAGAAAATAGGAATGTAGCTGTGTATGATATTTACCCATGAAATCTGCTGAAACCGATGCGAAGGTCAACTTGAACTTACTCCTAGTTATGAGAAATATTGATCATCGTTGAATGCCTCACGGGGACTTGAATTTTTTTTTTTCCCTTAATTTTAATAATTTTTTTACTTCTTTTTAAAAAAAAGGGAAAAAAATTAAAACCCCCAAACAACCAAAAAACGTTTTTTAAACCCTTTTTTTCCAAATTTAAAAAAAGGGTTTTTTTTTTAAAAAAAACCCCCAAAATTTTTTTTTTTAAAAAATTTTTTTAAATTTCCAAAAAAACCCGGGGTTTTAAAATTTTAAAAATTTTTTTTAAAAATTTTTAAAAAAAAATTTTTAAATTTCCAAATTTTTAAAAATTTAAAAATCCAAATTTTTTCCCCGGGGAAAAAAAAATTCTTAAAATTTTTTGGGGATTTTTTTCCCAAAATTTGGGCAAATAAAAATTTTTTTTTAAAAAAAAATTTGGGCCCTTTTTTTAAAAATTTTAAAAAATTTTTAAACCAAAAAAAAAATTTTTTTTTTGGGAAAAGGGAATTTAAATTTTTTAAAAAAAAAAAAAAGGGGGTTTGTCCCTTTCCAAAAAAATTTTTAAAAAATTAAAAAAAAAAAATTTAAATTTGGTTTTTAATTTTTTTCCCCTGGGAAATTTGCTTTTAAAATTAAAAACCCCAAAAATTTTTTTTGAAAATTTTTTTTAAATTTCCCCAAAAAAAAAAATTTGGAACCCAAAAAAAAAAAAAAAAAAATAAAACCCCCTTTTTTGGTTTAAAAAAAAAAAAAAAAAATTGGAAAAAATTTTCCCCCAAAAAAAAAAAATTTTTTTTTTGGGGTTTTTTTTTAAATTTTTTTTAAAATTTTTTTAAAAATTTTTTGGGTTTTTTTTTTAAAAAAATTAATTTAATTTAAAAAAAATTTTTTCCCTTTTTTTTTTAAAAAATTAAAATTTTAATTTTTCCCCTTTTTTTTTAAAAAAAATTTTTAAAAAAATTTTTTTTTTTTTAAAAAATTTTTTGGAAAACAACCAAATTAAAAAAAAAAAAAAATTTTTTTTTTTTTAAAAGGTTTTTTTTAAAAAAAAAAAATTTTTTTGTTTTAAAAATTTAAAAAAACTTTTTTTTAAATTTGGAAAATTTTTTAAAGTTAAATTTTTTTAAATTTTTTAAATTTTTGGGTTTTTTTTTTTTTAAAAAAAAATTTTTTTTTAAATTTTTTTAAAAAAAAAGAAAACTTTTTAAATTTAAAAAAAAAGTTAAAAAAAAAAAATTTTGAAAATTTTTTTTTTTTTTTTTTTTTTTAAAAAAACCAAAGGGAAAAGGTTTTTTTTTTTTTTTTTAAAATTTTTTTTTTTTTAAAAAAAAAAAATTGATAAAATTTTGGTTTTTCCAAATTTTTTTTTTTTTTTTTTTTTCCCCCTTTTTTTTTTTAAATTCGGAAATTTTTTTTTTAATTTTTAAAAAAAAATTTTTTAAAAAAAAATTTTAAAAAAAATTTTTTTAAAAAAAAATTTAAAATTTTTTTTTTCCCGGGTTAAATTTTTTTTTTTTTTTTTAAATTAAAAGGGTTTTTTCCCCCTTTTAAATTTTTTTTTTTAAAATTTTTTTTTTTTAAAAATTTTTAATTTTTTTTGGGGGGAAAAATTTTTTTTTGGGGCCCCCCAAAAAAAAAAAAATTTTAAAACCCAAACCTTTTTAAAAAAAAACTTTTTTTTTTAATTTTTTTTTTAAAATTTTTTTCCAACCTTAAAAAAACCCAAAAAAAGGAAAAGGGTTTTTTAAAAAAAAATTTTTTTTTTAATTTTTTTTTAAAAGGGGTTTGGGTTTTTTTAATTTTCCCAAATTTTTAAAACCCCGGTTTTTTTTTTTAAAGGGGAAAAAGGGAAAATTTTTTTTTCCCAAAATTTTAAACCAAAATTTAAAAAAATTTTTTTGGCCGGGAAGGGGGGGGTTTTTTTTTTTTTTTTTTTTTTTTTTTTGGGGGGGGGGTTTTTTTTTAAAAAAGAAATTTTTAAAAAAACCCCTTTTTTTTTAAATTTTAATTTTAAAAAAATTTTTTTTTTTTTTTAAAAAAAAATTTTTGGAAAATTTTTTAAAAACAAAATTTTTTTTTCCCAAAAAAAAAAAATTTTTTTTAAAAAATTTTAAAATTAAAAAAAAAATTTTTTTAAAAAAAATTTTAAAGGGGCCCTTTTTCCCTTTTGAACCTTTTTAAAAAAAAAAAAATAAAATTTTTTTTTGGGCCCGGGTTTTTTCCCGGTTTTCCCCAAATTTGGGTTTTTAAAACCCCTTTTTTAAAAAATTTTTTTTTAAAAAAAAAAAAAACCCTTTTGGGGAAAAAAAAAAAAAAAAAATTTTTCAAAAAAAAAACCCCCAAAAAAATTTGACAAAAAAAAAAAATTTTTAAAAAAAAAGGGGAAAAAAAAAAAATTTTTAAAAATTGGTTTAAAAATTTTTTTAAAATTTAAAAAAAAAAAAAACCCGGGTTTTTTGGACCTTTTTTTTTTAATCCTTTTTTTAAATTTGGAAAAAAAAATTTTCCTTTTTGTTTTTTAAAATTTTTTCCCTTTTTTTTTTTTTTAAAATTTAAAATTTTTAAAAATTTTTTAAAAATTTAAAAATTTTTAAAAAAAAAAAACCTAAAAAAATTAATTTAAAAAATTTTAAAAAAAAAAAAAAAAAATTTTAAAAAAAAAAAAAAAAAAAAACCAAAAAATTAAATTTTTAATAAAATTTTTTTTTATTGGGGTTTTTTTTCCTTGGAAAATTTTTGGTTTTTAAAAAAAAAAAAATTTAAACAAAATTTTTTAAAGTTTAAAAAAAAAAATTTTTTTTTAAAAAAGGGAAAATTTTTTAAAAAAAAGGGGAAAAAAATTTTTTTAAAATTTTCCCAAAAAAAAAAAATTTTTTTTAAAAAAAAAAAAATTTTAAAAAAAAATTTTCCAAAATTTTTTTTTTAAACCCAAAGGGGTTTAAAAAAAATTTTTTTTTTAAAAACCAAAGGAAAAATTTAATTTTAAATAAAAATTGGGGTTTTTTTTTTTTAAATTTAAAAATTTTTTAAAAAAAAAAAAATTTTTTTTTAAAATTTTTTTTTTTTTTTAAAAAAAAAAAAAAATTTTTTTTTAAAAAATTGGAAAAAAAAATTTTCCCCAAAAAATTTTAAAAAAAAAAAAAAAAATTTTTTTTTTTTTTAAAAGGGAAAATTTTTCCCTTTTAAAAAAAAAAAAAAGGGAAAACCAAAAAATTTAAACCTTTTTTTAATTTTTAAAAAAAAATTTAAAAAAATAAAAAAAATTAAAAAAAAAAAAATTTTTTTGGAAAAAAATTTTTTTCCCAAAAATTTTATTTTGGGGAAAAAAATTTTGGGTTTTTTGGGGGAAAAGGGTTTTTTTTTTTAAAAAACCCAAATTTAAAAAATTTAAAAAATTTTTTTTAAAAAAATTTTTTACCTTTTTTTTTTAAAAATTTAAAAAAAATTTTTTCCTTTAAAAAAAAAAAATTTTTTTTTTTCCCCTTTTAAAAATTTTCCTTAAAAAAATTTTTTAAAAAAAAATTAAAAAAAAAAGGGGATTTTTTTAAAAAATAATTACCCTTTTGGAAAAAAAACCCAAGAAAAAACCCAAAAAAAGGGAAAAAATTTTAAATTTTAAAAAAAATTTAAAAAAAAAAACAAACAAAAAAAAAAAAATTAAAAAAAAAACCAACCAAAAAATTTATTTTAAAAAAATTTATTTTTTTTTTTAAAAAAATGGGGGGGGGGGAAAAAAAAAAAAAAAAGGGAAAAAAAAAAATAAAAAAATTTTTTTTTTTAAAACCCCCAAAAAAAAAAAAAAAAAAAAAAAAACCCAAAAAAAAAGAAAAAAAAATAAATTTTTTTTTTCCCCCCTTTTTTAAAAAAATTTTTTCCAAAAAGGGGGTTTTTTTAAAAAGTTCCAAAAAAAAAAAATTTTTTTTTTAAAAAAAAGACCCCCAAAAAAAATTTTAAAAAAAATTTTTTTTAAAAAAAAAAAAAAATTTTTAAAAAAAATTTTTTAAAATAAAAAATTTTTTTTTTTTTTTTTTAAAAAAAAAAAAAAAAAAAATTTATAAAAAAAATTTTTCCAAAAAAATTAACCAAATTTTAAAAAAAAAAAAATTTTTTTTTTAAAAAAAAAAAAAAATTAAAAAATTTTTTTAAAAAAAAAGGTTTTAAAAATTTAAAAAAATTTTTTAAAAAAAAAAAAACCTTTTTTTTTAAAAAATTTAATTAAATTTTTAAATAAACGGGTTTTTCAAAAAAAAAATTTTTAAAAAATTTTCAAAAATTTTTTTTTTTTTTAAAAAAAAAATTTTTTTAATTTTTCCCAAAAAAAGAAAAAAAAAAAAAAAAATTTTTTTAAAAATTAAAAAAAAAATTTTAAAAACAAAAAAAAAAACCCAATGTTTTTTTGGGGGGCCCCGGGTTTTCCAATTGGGGTTTTTGGAAAAACCCCAATTAAAAAAAAGGAAAAAAAAAAATTTTTTTAAAAAAAAAAATTTTATTTTTTCCCAAAAAATTTTCTTTTTAAAACCAAAAAAAAGGGTTTAAAAAATTTTTAAAAAAAAATTTTTCCCTTTCAAATTTTTTTAAAAAAAAAAAAGGGGGAACCCCCGGGGGGAAAAAAAAAAAAAAAAAAAAAAAAAAAAAAAAAAAAAAAAAAAAAAATTTTTTTTAAAATTTTTAAGGAAAATTTGGAAATTTGGGGAAAAAAAAAATTTTTTTTAAAATATCCTTAAAAAACCAAAAATTTTAAAAAAAGGGAAAATTTTAAAAAAAAATTTTTAAAAAATTTTTTAAATTTTAAAAAAAATTTTTTTTTCCCCCCCCCAAAAAATTTTAAACCAAAAGGTTAAAAAAAAACCCCCAAAAAAAAAAAACCTTTTTTTTTTTTAAAAAAAAAAATTTTTTTTTTAAATTTGAAAAAAAAAAATTTAAAAAAAATTTTTTTAAAAAAGTGGTTAATTTAAAAAAACCCAAAAAAAATTTTTTAAAACAAAATTAAAAAAAATTTGGGGAAAAAATTTTAAAAAAAAAAAAAAAAATTTTCAAAAATTTTAAAAAAAAATTTTTAAAAAATTTTTAAAAAAATTTTTTTAATTTTTTTTTTTTTTCGGTTTTTTAAAAAAAGGAAAAATATTTAATTTTTTTTTTAAAATTTTTTAACCAAATGGGAAAAAAAAAATTTAATTTAAAAATTTAAAAAAAAAATTTAAAATTTTTTTTAAAAAATTGAAAAAATTATTCCAAAAAATTTTTGGGGGGAAAAAGGCCTTTTTGGGAAAAGGGGTTTCCCCCCAAAAAAAAAAAAAAAAATTTTCCAAAAAAAAAGGGAAAATTTTTTAAAAAAAAAAAGGTTTTTAAAAATTTTAATTTTAAAAAATTTTTTTTTTTAATTTTTTTTTTGGGTTTTTTGGGGGCCTCCCCCAAAAAAGGGGGAAAAAAAAAAACAAAAAAAAGGGTTTTTTTTTTTAAAAATTGGGAAGGGCCCAAATATAAATTTCCCTTGGAAAAAATTTTTTCAATTATTTTTTAAAAAAATTAAGGCCCTTTAAAAAATTTTTTTTTAATTCCCCAAAAAAAAAATTTGTTGGGGGAAAAAAAAAAGTAAAAAAAAAAATTTTTTTTTTAGGTTTTTTTTTAAATTTTTTTTTTCCCCCAAAAATTTAAAAATTTTTTTTTCCCTTTTTTAAAATTTTTAAAATTAAAATTTTAAAAAAAATTTTTTTTTTAAAAAAAAAAAATTCCTTGGTTTTTCCTTAAAATTTTTGGGGGGTAAAATTTGGTTTAAAAAAAGGTTTTTTTTTTTTTTTAAATTTTTAAAAAAAAAACCCCTTTTTTTTTGGTTTTTTTAAAAAAAAGGTTTTTGGGGTTTTAAAAATTTTAAAAACAAAAAAAATTTAAAATTTTAAATTTTAAAAAATTGTTTAATTTAAAAATTTCCCCCAATTTTTAACCGGGGGAAAAATTTTTTTAAAATTTTTTTTTTAAAAACCAATAAAAAAAATTTTTTTTTTAAAAAAAATTTTTTTTAAAAAAAAAAATTTTTTTTAAAAAAATTCCCAAAGGTTTAAAAAAAATTTGTTTTTTTAAAAGGGGAAAATTTAATTTTTTTCTTTTTTTTCCCCCAAACCAAAAAAAAGGGTTTTTTTTAAAAAAAGGGTTTTAAAAAATTTTATCCAAAAAAAATTTTACCCCTTTTTTTCCCGGGGTTTTTTTCCAAAAAAAAAAAAAAAAAAAAAATTTTAAATTTAAAAAAAAATTTTTGGGGGTTTTTTTTAATTTTTTTTTTTTAAAAAAATTTTTTTTTCCCTTTTAAAAAAACCGGGTTTTTTAAAAATTTTAAAACCTTAAAATTAAACCCTTTTTAAAATTTTTCCCGTTTTTTAAAAATTTTTTTTTTTTTTTTAAAAAAGGGGTTTTGGGATTAATTAAAATTTTTTTAAAAAAAAAAAAAAATTTTTTTCAAATTTAAAAAAAAAAAAATTTTTTTTTAAAAAAAAATTTTTTTGGAAAAAAATTCCTTTTTTTTTTAAAAAAAAAACCTTTTGGGGTTTTTTTAAAAAAAAAAAAAAAAAAAAGGGAAAAAAAAAGGGGGGCCCCGGTTTTAAAATTTTTTTTTTTTTTTTTTTTTAAAGGTTTTTTAAAACCAAATTTTTTAAATTTTTTTGTTTTTAAAAAAAAAAGGAAAATTAAATTTAAAAAAAGGTTTTTTTTAAAAAAAAAAAAAAAAACCCCCTTTAAAAAAAAAAAAAATTTTTTTTTTTTTAAAAAAATTTCCCCGGTTTTTTTAAAAAATTCCCCTTTGGACCCCAAAAAAAACCCAAAAAAAAATTTTTTCTTGGAAAAGGAAAATTTTTGGTTTTTTAATTTTAAAATTTTTTAATTTTCCCCTTTTAAACAAAAAAAGGGGAAAAAAACCCCAAAAATTAAAATTTTAATTTTCTGAAAAATTTTTTTTTTTTTTTTTAAAAAAAAAACCAAATTAAACCCATTTTTAAAATTTGGAACAAAAAAAAAAAAAAAAACCCCCTTTGGTTTGGAAAATTTAAAATTTTTTTTTTTTTTGGTTTTTTTTTAACCCTTAAATTTTATTAATTTTTATTTAAAAAAAAAGGGTTTTTTTTATTTAAGGGCCAAAATTTTCCCCTTTTTAAAAAAAGGGATTTTAAAAATGAAAAAAAAAAAAAGGCCCCAAAGGGGTTTTAAAAAGGGGGCCCTTTTTAAAAAGGTAAAAAAATTTTTTCCCGTTTTTTTTTTTTTTTTGGGTTTTTTTTTTAAAAAAATTTCAAAAAAAGGGTTAAAACCCTTTTTTTAAAATTTAATTTTTTTTTTTTTTAAAAAAAAATTTTAAAAAAAAAAATTTTAAAACCTTTTTTTTCCCTTTTAAAATTTATTTGCCCCTTTTTTTTTTTATTTTTACCCTTTTTTTTTTTAAAAATTTGGGAAAAAAAAAACCGTTCCCCCAAAAAAACCCCTTTTAAAAAAAAATTTTAAAAAATTTTAAAAAATTAAAAGGAAAGGGGTTTTTTTTTTAAATTTAAAAAATTTTTTTTAAAAAAAAAAATTTTTTTTTTTTGGAAAGGGGTTTTGGTTAAAAAAAAAAAATTTTGTTTTCCAAAAATTTAATTTTTTTTTTAAAAAAAATTTTAAATTGGGAAAAAAAAAAATTTTTTCCCCTTAAGGGAAATTTGGGCCGGGAAAATTTTTAAAAAAAAAATTTTTTTTTTTTTTAAAAATTTTAAAAAAAAAATTTTTTTTTTTTAAAAAAGGGGGAAAAAAAAAAAATTTTAAGGAAAAAATTTTATTTTTAAAAAGAAAAAAAATTTTTTTAAGTTTAAAATTTTTTTTGGGGTTTTTTTGTTTTCAAATAATAAAAAAAACCCCAAAAATTTTTTTTTTTTAAAAATTTTTTCCCCAAAAAAAAAAAAAAAAAAAAAAAAAAAAACTTTTTTTTGGCAAATTTAAAGGCCAAAAAAATTTTTTTAAAAATTTTTTTTTTTCCCAAAAATTTAAAAAAAAAATTAAGGGGAAAATTTGGAAAAAAAAAAAAAAATTTTTTTTTAAAATTTTGGAATTTTTTTAAAAAAAAAAAAAAAAAACCCAAAATTTTTTGGGAAAACAAAGGGAAAAAAAAATTAAAAACCAAAAAATTAAAAAAAAAAAAAAGGTAACCAAAAAGGGTTTTTAAAAAAAAAAAAAAACCCAAAAATTTTTAAAAAAAAGGGGCCCGGGGAAAAAAATTTAAAAAAAAAAAATTTAAAAAAAGGAAAAAAAAAAGGAAAAAACCAAAAAAAATTTAAGGGGGGCCAAAAAATTAGAAATTTATTTTTTGGAAAAAAAAAAAAAACCAAACCCAAAAGGAATTTTAAAAATAAAAAAATTTAAAAAAAAAAGGGGTTAAAAAAGCAAGTAAACATTAAATTGAAAGATGATGATATGCTTTCTTCCTATAAAACGCTGTTAAAAATTGGAAAGCAGTGATCGATAGTGTTCTAAAACATGGGTCCGAGCAGCAGTGCCTGATTGAAATCGATAAAATCGAACCCGAAGTCGCTGAACTAGAAGGAAAATTGAAAGACTTGATAAAAATATAAAGACAGTATCAGTATTATTTAGCATATCTTCTTATATCTATATAGAAATTTTAAAGAAAATTGTGAAAGAATCCTACATTCTAATGGCAAGGAGACGTGTTGTTATTGACTTGGAACTAGCTGTCAGTAACTGCTTTTGTCAAATTTTACTTAGTGTAGTTGGGATGTATAAAACAATACCGTGTCTTGTCTGTGTTTTTGTTAGATGTTTTTCTGCATTGTATTGCCCCAATGAGTTCAGCACTGTTCCACTGATTTTTATAGTTATAATGAGAACTGTTACACCACTGAACCAGGTTTGGGAAGGTTTGAGCATCCGCCAACAAGTTTAACCTCGCCGCATTCCGTATTGACTCTCCCAAATCAGGAGCCTGTAATTCAGTGGTTTTCGTTTGTTGTTGTATATTATACTAGTATTTGTTTTCGGTCATTGTTTTGTACATAAATCAAGCCGTTAGTTCTTTCGTTTGAATTTTACTTTTGTCATTTCGGCTTTTATAGATGACTATGTGTTATAGATTTTGCGCATTGTCGAAGGCCGTACGATGACCTATAGCTGTTGATAAAGTATGAAATTTTAAGAAACCAAGTTTCCATCTCAGTTAGGCGAAAAGTTGATCTTGATTAATTTGACTTTTCGTTTTAGCCTTTTTGGTATGATAGTTCCTTACTCGTCTAGTAAGATTAACTAACACAAACTCAATCAAATACCGGTGGTGAACTTAATACTCGAAATGGAGTTCAGTCCTCCTCCTCATGTGCCACCCGTCGTGTTTCATAATGGAGGTAAAATTAAGAAGTCTCATCCAGTGATGTCACAGACGAGATGTTGGTGACGAATTAGAACATACCCGATGCCACCTATGATACCATAACATAACTGTCAACCAACTCGTTGTGGCGTTCGTAAAGCTTCCAAATGACGTCTTTAACTTTACGTGAAATTCTCAGTTTCCTTGTTAGCATCAATCCGCTATCAAAGAAATCATGATGAGAATGCAATCTTTAAAATACAGTATCAACATGGAGATATGTACTCCTTAATCAATTGTGATTGGAGTATAGATAAATTGAAAGTTCCCAATTGGGAAACTGAAATAATCCCTTTCGTACATGTTTATTCCAACCGACCCTCATTGTCAATTCCTATATGTAATTAAAAATAAGAAGATGTGGTATGATTGCCAATGACAACTATCCACACAAACCAAATCACATATATTTTAACAACTGAAGGTCACTGTAAAAGTAGAATATGAGACAGACGTTGTACGTGGTATTATTTTGTGAAGGTCAATTAGATGTGTTCAACATAGTCACCAAATTTTGACGTGAAGTTGAAGGAATTGAAATTTTATTTTGGTAGGACTTGAATGTATATCTTTTTAAAATTCTCTAGCAAATGACCGGTGGTTCTCTTGCCAAAACAGATGACTTACCTCTCTATGACACTGTAATAGATGGGTTTAAAAACAAAGGCATAGATACATTTAGACCTTAAATTTTGATACATAAAATGTGTTGTAAAATTTTAAAACACCAATTCTCTAAAAATACACATGAAGTAGTCATGTATTGATTGTGCTTTGATTGTGCAATAAACCCATGATCAGTTCATTAAATACTTTATAAATAGTGTGCATTCGAAGGGCTTGTCTGAATTCGCCATACAACTTAAAATCGGCTGTTGTCAAGGACAGAACAACACCAATTTTATCAGGTGTCCTCAGGATCATCTTAAAGGATGTAATGAAAATGACACATGTGCAGTCTTCTGAATCCTCATTGTACTATAAAAATTTAGACAAGTTTGTATATATTCGGCCCTGTACTGTTCAACTTTCAGATATTTTAGATTTCAATGACAACCACCAATATTGCTCTATTTCCACATGTTACCGTAAAATTGTAAAACCTGTGATATACTAAGAACTGATACCCACTTTCAAAGTAATTTAGCCACCAAAAGTTACAATATACACAGTCATGAGGATTTAAATTGCACCGCTTCCAATATTGTGTACGGTATTGAATGTACTCTTTGTGGATTGATCTACGTCGGGAAACTCGACAAAGACTCGACATTCTATTGTTTCAATGAAAGTCCGGATTATAGAGAAATATATCATTCAACAAATGACCCCATATTGAGTACACCATATCGTTTACAAAGAGAAGACTTTTGGATAAGAGAGTTGGGAACAGCCATTCCCTATGGATGCAATGACAAAATTGATGGTGTAGGTATTTTGTCTAGTCCCAGGTGTAGTACTGTCAATACATTACAATTATTTAATACTTCTGCTCGACCAAATAGAAGTCATGGTCACAGAAAATATATACCACCTGCTCTGCACACCGTGACAATTGATAGTCTGTTAACGTCTGTTCAAAACCTTTAGGAATTCATCATATCAGAACTAAATTATACTCCTTTCCATTGTCAAAACTTTCTTTACTATTTCAAGAGGCCCAAAATACTTCCGTTACTGATTCTCGTTCTATTTTGTATAGATTAGTTGCAATAATCATGGACATTGCTAACCATAGACTATTCAAACCCGTTTCGACTACATCCAATAATGAGGAAAAACGTTGTTTTTGAGGTAGAATTCGCCAATAAAGGTTTAGATGCTGTAAATATTACCAATATTTTCCATCAAAAATCTGTACAAAAACTATACCTGATTACTTCAAAATATAGCTATACCTGTTAGTTCTTATACTTGCACCAAGTCTATTGCATCCAAGATTTTCAACCACAAGAGAGTTTTAGAGGCCTTTAACCTCAAAGATCGTCACAATACAATTATAGTCCAGCTGGTCATGTTATTACTGGTGACCTTGGCATCGTTACCAATGAACAACTAAGTGAGTTGTTAGCCAAGGGACCAAAATATAGAATCCCACGCCCATCAACTGGAAAAAGAACTTCAAGTTACTGATGGATGCAGTTGAGGACTATGCAAGAAAATGGGTAAAGCGCGAACCAGACGTACCAGAACTGGACACTTTGTCTGAATGGATCAAAGCTATTCGATCATGCATTCAGAAGCGCATTAAAAAAACTACGATGCAATATGAGTACAAGAGTTACTAACCCTTTCAAGAATCCGGATGTTGTGGATGCTTTATCCTCTTTGCATGACAAATATGTCGTTGTTCCAGCAGATAAAGCCTCCAATAATATTGTCTTCATATGTAAAAACCATTATTTGCAATGTCTCACAACAGAGCTTGGAATAAATAAAACTACTGGTAACCCTATATATTCTTTAACATCATTTACCAAGGACGAAATTTTACAAAATCATAAATCTGTCCTTCTTTCTTTTTGGTATCAACATTAAAGAAAACGAAGAAAATTTACCATCATTATACTGGATACCTAAATTACACAAAACTCTATATAAAGAACGATACATAGCTAGGTCTTCAAAATGTTCGACTAAACATCTTTCTAAAGTACTGACTACTATTCTTTCTACAGTTAAAGATGGGCTTCAAAAATATTGTGATGAGATATATTCTACCAGTGGTGTTAACCAGATGTGGATTCTCAAAAATTCGAAAGATCTACTGCTTAATCTTCGATCACAATCTTTGCAATTTTGCAGCAACATAAAGACTTTTGATTTTTCTACGCTTTACACTACTATTCCCCATGCTCAGTTGAAAGATCGACTTCACCATCTCATTAAACTGAGCTTTTCTATAAAATGGGAATCGTAAATACAAATTTCTTGTTTTGGGTTACAATAATTCATATTTTGTGAAGAATCACACTGAATCTACCAGAAAATATACTGAAGATGATATTATCAAAATGCTAATTTTAACCACATGTTAGATTGTGGTTTGTCATTACGTCGTCTAATCTTTTAATTACCGAACGTGACTTATTCCCGATTGTGACTGTTTTGCTGAGTGTGAATTCGCATTGCTATAAGACGTGTTACGGTACTTTTCTATTCCAAATTCATGTATTTAGTTTTGATGTTATATTTGTAATTCTCATCGGATTTTGTCAAATGTCTTGACGTCTTTTCTGTTATATTCATGTGTTATGGTAAAGAAAATTAATCACCGCCTTCATTTATTAGATTTGATTTGGTTCAACGTAATTTGTACGATGTATTACGTTTGCAGTTTGATTCAGAATAAACCGGACATAGCTATATAATATAGTTAATTGTCTAATTGCTACCTCAGTTTGGTATTAATAAGTATTGCAATTTTCATTGTTATTAAATGTAATATCAGTATTTAGTACAAATATAATCTTAAATCAATCCTAATTCTTTCTTATTTTTGAGAAATAGTTTTAGTCATTCAAATGTGACGTCATTTTTGTATGCTGTTTTAGAAATTCAAATGTGACGTCATTTTTGTCTTTACAATTTCAAATGTGACGTCACTTTTTGCGTTGAGGCTTTGACTAACTCGGGTGTGTATTTTTTGTGTTGGATTATCTTGGTTTATGTAATGTATCCGGGTTTTTTTCTGTAATTGGTTAATACTTCAGTTTTATCATGTATATCTTTTATATAGTCATTTTATAAAATTTACTGTTTGCAAAAGTATAAATTATTCTAAATAATAAGGATGTTCTTATACAAAGCAGAAAACCCTAGCCGTATTGGGCACAATTGTTTTTGAACTTTTGGTCCTCAGTGCTGTTCAACTTTGTACTTGTTTTGGCTTTCAAACTTTTGTATCTGGGCGTCACTAGTTAGTCTTGTGTGGACGAAACGCACTTCTGGCTTATTAAATTTTAAACCTGGTGCCTTTTGTTAGCTATTATTCGTGTGTTTCTTTGTCCAATATGGTCTCCTATTTATTTGTATTGTAGTCCTGTAATGTTATGTTGTCATTTTAATGTTATATTTAACATTGCCATTAAAGCGGGAGGTTTGGCATGCCACAAAACCAGGTTCAACCCACCATTTTTTTCAGGAATATGGCCATTGTTATATTATAGTTCGTTTCTGTGTGTGTTACATTTTAACGTTGTGTCGTTTGTTTCCTCTTATATTTGAGTGTGAATTCACATTACTATAAGACGTGTCACGGTACTTTTCTATCCCAAATTCATGTATTTAGTTTTGATGTTATATTTGTTATTCTCATCGGATTTTGTCTAATGCTTAGTTCATTTCTGTGTGTGTTACATTTTAATGTTGTGTCGTTGTTCTCCTCTTATATTTAATGCGTTTCCCTCAGTTTTAGTTTGTAACCCGGATTTGTTATTTTCTATCGATTTATGAGTTTCGAACAGGGTATACTACTGTTGCCTTTATAAATGATCATAAGATACCAGCATAGCTCATTAAACTTAACTACATGACAGAAAAGATCGTTAATTTCGCACGCCTTTATGGCGTCATTTACCAGATAAAGGCGCTCCTGTATCCCTGCTCTATTAAAAGATTCCAGCACTTTCTTAATCGTCATTATGTAGGGTAGTTAGAAATAATTAATGTTCCGTAAGTACGTAATCCTGATTTTCGTACGACTGAGGAGAGTGACCATCTTATTAGATTTTAATTTCCCAAATTTTTGTGCAGTATAAAATCAAACTTTTTCACCCGTTTGCTCAACATGTGTTGGAAATGACGATGCATACATTTTGTCACGTGGTGATGAAAGTCACATAACTGATTCGTCTGAAAACCGTATCCCGAAACTGGGCTATTCTGATGTCCGCTCTCTGTCAACATTGCCATTGGAAGCATGAATATATAATCCATAGAAGAAAATTATACGTTTATTAAACTTCTAGAGCAGCCGATACATTTCCATACTTGAACAATATTCTTACAAAAATATAATTTACATACAGGAGGAGATACTTAAATAAAATTCTTGTATTTTTTGTATGGACCGAACGGGATTATCTTAAATTCTACGATGTAAATAAATGCGTGGCTTACAGCTATCTGTGCTGCTCCTTACATCTCAACAACGACCCTTACTCATAAAATATATGGCGAGTCATACATCTAAATGCGCTGATTATTGCATGTAGGAACCCGTGGGATCCTTGCTATAAGCCAAATGTAAACACAGGAAAGACTGACGAACTTGGCGTTGCACTGGTATTTATTTTAAATTTCCGGAAATAAACATTCTGAGCAGGAAGAAAACATAACGTCTAACATGACAGAAAAATATAGAGTCCTCGAAAATGCTTATAATAATACACTATTGTGACTAAACTAATCTAGAAATATTAATTCTTCCTGTTAAGAACTCATACGTGTACACTTTTGCCATTTGATTAGGGACTTTCCGTTTTGAATTTTCCTCGGAGTTCAGTTTAGCTAGCATATAAGTGTTTTTAATCTTTTATAATTTGATTAATGTTAGATGAAAAGTCAACTTAATTCTTTTCCTGTTTTTTAAAAATCATTCAAATCCAAATTAAAAATGTGTAATTTCATTGCTTTTTTTGGTTAGGAGTACAGTCTTTCATTATTTACCAAATGTTTGCTAATATATTTCAGAAAAATATATCAAGAAAACAACAAATAAAAACATAAAAGATTTATATTACATATTAACATAAAATTTGAGCACATACATTATAAAATAATGAAGAATTTATAAATGATTTATAAAATAATAATAACCAAAACAATCTCAAAATATTTACCTTATGAGTCAAGATCTACTAACAAGTGAAAGTTTGCCAATAAAGTTGGTAGACTGTCACTCTTTATAGGAGTGATTGCCTTTACATCGAAGGATTTTGTGTTTTATGCAAAAACTATAGAAGATAGAGAGAACGTAAACATACTAAATGATCAGCAATACAAGATCAACAAAAAAAATAGATTTTGTCATGAATTCTATTCTCGTCTACAATGTTGAGAGTGTCCTTTGTTGCATATGCATATAGACCAAGGTGAGCGGCCCAGGCCCTTTATAGTCTCTAAATAGAACAATCCGAATAATAAATTAAATAACACATAGCAGAGAGGATGATAGAACAGATTGGTAACGTTGCCATCCTCGGCTAGCTATAAAACCAGGTTCAATCCACCATTTTCTAGCTACATACGAAAATGCCTATACCAAGTCAGGAACATGACAGTTGTTATCCATTATATTTATAGAACAAAAGGAAATTTTAATGTTATATAAACATACTGATGAAATTTCCTTATTGATACATATTGAAATACAAATTTGATTTAAACATAGTAAATCTTGGGAAATGAATGAAATTTCCGATATCATGAGAAAGCTACTTGTTAATTTCCGAGTATTTAATATAGTTATAAATATCAAATTTTCATTGATTAAAAAGTTAGAGTTGAGATTGGAAGAGAATAAAACGTTTACATGATGGCCAAATCATGCTCTAACCTTGATGGAAATACCTGTTCATCAGAAACAATTGTCTATAAAACCAAACGTATGAAACTATATTGCAAGAGGACTTGGTGATATCGAAGAGCAATTATGATATCTTGCAAAACGTTCAAAATGTTGACAACACTTATAAAACACGACCAGGGAAGAATAGAACAAAGGGATTGTACAAAGGAGCACAATCAAACTTCTGTAAGATTTACTAGTTTGGACAATAACCCATCGGAAGTGGAACAAGATGATTATTATATCGAAATACAAACCCAGACGTCTTGTAACTCTGATATATATGAGAGTATAGATGCAAAAGAACTAAACCCTACTCATTGCGCTTCAACACATTTGACCAGCAGTTGTAACAAACGTTTTACTTTCAAAGGTCGGCGAAGAAAATGTTTGGCTTGTTTTATATTTGGGTTTCTTTTGGCGGGTGTCATAGCCGGTGTACTTGTATTTCTGTTACCGAAAAACAATTCGCAAGATCCCGACAAGCAAAACACTCAGGCTCAAGGTATATATCAATTTTAATAACAAATTTGTATTCTACTCATTCTCTACTTACATACCTATTATATAGATCTTAAGAAAATTATTCCTTAACAAAATCTATAACTTCCTTTTGTACTACTACAAGGCATTAAAATTAGAAAACAGTCCTCCTTAAAATTTTAAATTAAAAGAAAACCTACATTACTCAAAAATAAAACAATTTACTTGATTGCTCAATCTATAATGATTCGCTTTCTTTGTACATGTATATACCCTCATACTCTTTGCAGTAACTATCCACCATATACAGTCGGCAGATAAATGCGTCTTCCGAACACATTATTGTGAAAATATATTTCTCTGTATTTTACATTCATTATTAAACATTTAAACAAAACCAAGTCTTTCTGAGCAGAACAATTTCTACAGGAATAATATATATATATAGTTTTACAATATAATATAGATGGACAAACTACCGGTGACTAAAATGTATCTATATTTTACAGACAATTAAATTTCACTCTTTATATAAAGCACACAATGATGTAACCATATACTTATAGCTGCATTGCTACATTGGTTCTGAAGACAAATAATGAATTTTAATGTTAAACGAAATATAGTATTTGCCCAGAAAATAACCACAAGCCGGAAGATAAAATGACCTATCCTTTACATTTATCGCTTTGTCAATTCTAGGAAAACTAAAGTATATCCTGTTGTTTTAATTGTTTTGACCGTATTTTATGGTTAACAACTATTGACATAATTGAGAGAATCATTCAAAAGGATGAAGTAGAGTTTCTAATGTACGCTATTACAAAATAACTTAATTATGGACGACCCGTTGACTATAATATACACATAAATAATATAAGTGATATGTTTTATAAAACTAACATTTAAATCGACTATGGGGTTTCGTGGATATAATCCTCTTAGTACTACAAATACTTGAATGTGATTAGTCTGGTATAATTTCTTTCCTTGGTAAACACTTTGAACGACCATTTAGCCGAGACTACATTTATAAACTATGTTAACACTGTGTCAATTTCAGTTTAAATGATAAAAGAATGCGCGATACGAAGAAATATGAATAAAAAAGAGAATTATTTAAATAAAACACATTTTATCTGCAGTTTCTTGCTGTGTTCACTTTGTATTTAATTAATCACAACACGAAAATGTAATAACTATATCGAATTAATGAATCAATCCCTTTTCTCAATGGGTAAAATAATATTTATCAAGTCATTAGGGTAATGATTAAATAAAATTCGAGATCCATTTAAAATGTCACTTAGGAAAACAGTAATGTTATGAAAATAAAAACATTCGGAGAAGATAGAATTTTGTCGATAAATAAAGATAGTTCTAGCAAAATACTTAACAAATTCTGGAGTGATACCTGAAATAACTTTTTAAAAGATGTCGGCTTTTTCCCACATTCCATATAATTTATTGAGGAATTGAAAATAAATAATTAGTCAGATTTCTATGCAAAATGCGTGCAAAAGGAAATATTTTTCATTGATGATTTTCTTAATTGGGACAATGACTTTTCTCTTTTAAGCAATTTACTCCCTTAAAGTCAAAACCAAAATTTTACATGTTTATATTTTCCGAAACAAATTTCAGATAAAATATTGTGAAATGAATATAAACATACTTAATTTTATTTTGAAAACTAAGGATTTTCTTATCCCAGGAATAGATTACCTTAATCGTATTTAGCACAACTTTTGGAATTTTGAGTCCTCAATGCTCTTCAACTTTGAACTTGTTTGGCTTTACGACTATTTTGATCTGAGCGTCACTGATGAGTCTTATGTAGACGAAATGCGCGTCTGGCGTATTAGATTATAATCCTGGTACCTTTGATAACTATTGAAGAAGGATGAAAAATCCATTGTGTTTCTTTAAATACACAATAAAATAATAAACTTATTTATTTCCCAGATGACATTTGTACTTTGAATGTCATACACAAACTCACTTTTATACAAGTTCAATGTGTCTGAAACAGAATAGTGTCGATATGAATAAAGGCAACAGTAGTATACCGCTGTTCAGAATTTATAAATCGATTGAGAAAAAAACAAAACAAATCCGGGTTACAAACTAAAACTGAGGGAAACACATCAAATATAAGAGGAGAACTACGACACAACAGAAACACAATATTAAAATGTAACACACACACACACGAACTATAATATAACAATAGCCATTTTCCTGACTTGGTACAGGACATTTTAAGAAAAAAAAATGGATGAAACCTTTAATGGTTGAAATACAATACAAATAAATGGGAGAAAATATAGGACAGAGAAACACACGAATAATAGCTAACAAAGGTATCAGGTTTAAAATTTAATACGCCAGACGTGTTTTCGTCCACACAATACTAACCAGTGACGCTTATGAAAAAGTTCGAAAGCCAAAACAAGTATAAAGTTGAAGAGCACTGAAGACCAAAAGTTCCAAAAGTTGTGACCAATACGACTAAGGTTTTCTGCCTGGGATAAGGACATCCTTATTATTTAGAATAATTCATATTTTGCAAACAGTAAATTTTATAAAATGATTAAATAATAGATATACATGATAAAACCGAAGTGGTGAATAACTACAGAATAAAACGGTACATTTCATAAAACAATTTAAACCAGCACATCAGCCGAGTTAGCCAAAGTCATCAACGCACTTGGTGACGTCACATTTGAATTTTAAAAGATCTCCCAAAAATAAGATAGAATTAGGATAGAATTCAAGATTAGATTTGTAAGACTGATAAAACATTTTTAATAACTATGAAAATTACAATACTTATAAATATCAAATTGTGGTAGTAATTAGATAATTAATTATTTTATCTAGCTATGTCGGTGTTTTTCTGAATCAAACTGTAAAACAAATATATCGTATAAATTTCGTTGATCTAAACTTAAATCTAACAAATGAGCTGCATGATTAATTATCTTTACCATAACACACGAATACAACAGAAAAAATAGATTTACAACTACAAACGTTAAGACATTTAACAAAATCCGATGAGAATAACAAATATAACATCAAAACTAAATACATGAATTTGGGATGGAAAAGTACCGTGACACGTCTTATAGCAATGCGAAGTCACAATCTGGAATAAGTCACGTTCGGTAATTAAAAGATCAGACGACGTAATGAAAACCACAATCTAACACGTGGTAAAAATGTCCTTAGTTAGTTTGGACAAAGACACATCGTATGGATCAACCAATTCGTGATGGTGTCCGTAAAATTTACGGAGTGTCATTTTAATCTGTCTTCCTCATAACTTTGTTGGAGCAGTTTCTGCGTTAGAGCACACTCCTGTCCGTATAGTGTGAACATGCACGAGAATAATGTATCAATTGAGAAATGTAAACACCATACGAAGGGCAGAGGGTATGTTACTACTTAGAAATGGGAAACTGATAATTGGGAAGTTGAAATCGTCCTGTTTATCATAGATGTTCGTGTGAAGTCGTCCATCTGTGTCAATATTGAGGAAAAGATCAAGGTATGAAGCAGTCCTTCTAGTATCAGTAGTATCCTTAATTTCAAGTTCACTGGGATATATGAGATGTAAGTATTGGCTGAAATATGTTATTCAATGAATGACATCATCAATATATCGGAAAGTAAAAAAAGAATCGCAAGGTGCTTTTCTTTTGTCAGTTTCTGAATGAATTCTGCTTCATACGAGTACAAAACAAATCGGCCAGTAGGGGTTCACAATTAGTATCCATTGGAATACCGATTGTCTGTGGAAATATGAATCCTCCAAACTCAACAAATAAAACATCCATTTATTTTGGGTTTCCATTTTATCAAACAAATATGGTTTGAAATGAAAGATTTGCTGAAAACATTTCTACAAAATGTTTTTTTTAAGATGTTGATTGTAATAATTTCAGAAGCCATATCATTGTTCTCTTATACACTTAAAGTCATATGAAACGAGTGACTGGTGAAAATTAATGTTTATCCAATTCTTGAACCAATGCATGTATTTATCATAAACTTAGTCTCCTGTGCACGATTTTATCATTTTTACGCAAATATATCGTATAATCGTCAATTTTTTCTCTCTGTCTGTTATGAGGTGAAACAATGGCAGCTATTTAATTGTCTTTTTTGAAGCCGTAGTTTACCGATTGTCACCTTATAGTAAACAATCAACAAAGAAGCATGGATATTGAGCACGTGTTTAACATGTACAATCAGATAATTGTTTATTTGAATGACTGATCCATGCGTATTGCGATCACCGGATTTTTACGAGAGGGTCACGCTAAGGTCACTTTCCATACGCAAAATATGTCGGCGAATTCCTTCCTGTAAGCAAACAATAAAAATAAAGTTAATTTCTTCTAAATGTGGACAAATTAAAGAATTTTCTTCAGAACAAAGTATATGTACATAAGTTTTATAATGAAACTATCCATTAAGTTATAAAAAACATTTGCATCATTTTTTTTAATTTGAGGTTTCACATGACTTTAACGGTAATAACCCGTCCTCTACTTATGCATTTGAAAAGTGTAAAACCCGCAAACAAAATATTTAAACTGATAACTGATTTCCATTTTTCTGCGGTAAATGAGAAGTCAGACAAATATAATATCCCATAAGGAATACCATAAAAGGGAGTTACAGTTATCTACTTGTTGAATGATTACGAACTAAACAGGAAGGTGAGTACTAATAGTGTTAATCTAAACTATTATCATACAACATGCATGTGAAGAGGTCATTACGAAAACCAGTAAATAAATTTTAACATGTTTAATTCAGGTCTTTCCTTTTCAACATGTAAATTTGAGTTGAAAGGGTACGGAGACATTTAATTGGAGTTTTCTCCTTATTTTATTTAAAATTACACGTATGGTGATATAACTCATTTGTCTTATATAATTAAGACCTAGGGTCTTTGATTTGAGGTCCTTGGTAGATGACCTTAAAATTGAGCTCAAGGTCATTGGTAAATTTAACGTTCTAGATTTTGACCTTTGCTTTTTTTTTACCTCATATGTTTACATAATGAAGCCATGGGACTTTTGCATTAGGTTGCAATTCATTTGAACTTGAAAAAGCTAACCTGAAGTGACCTTTTGTAAAGCGGAAGTAGCTATTTTTGCACTTAATTTATGCAAAGTATATAGAACCATATATTTTGGAATCAGTGTCAAGTAAACAATACCGGAAATGACATTTTTCAACCTGAAGTAAAAATTTATCTCTCTTATTTATATTTTTGTAAAGAAACCATATATTTTGGAATCACTGTACAATTAGCTGTCATTTGATGCTGGAATTGACATTAAAACCAAATTGTAATATTTTCATATCAAAATAGATCCCTACTGGTGAAAAGACCTTCAAGTGTTCTCTGAACAACTGGTTTTAATAATAATTATTATTATCATTATTCTTTTCCGCCAAACTTTGACGAAGTTAGCAGCCTTAACCGTAAGAAGTGTCGCTTTCATGTTTACCCTTTGTATCGGTGTCATAAATAACTATACGGAACTCACTCTGTGAGTCTAAAAATTTTGTCGGGTGGAGTAATCCTCCGAAACCGAAAACCTTGTTATCATTCAAACACCGTAACCGTAAGAGGTAGAAAAAGCGAAGGGTGAAATTTGTTCAGGACCAGACCCTGGTTCTTTGTTACATTTGGATCGAAAGGATTCAACGACTCATTGGTAGGGTTATGCCCTATGAAAATCAACCGATGTCGGTTGGCCACCAAAACTCAGAAACCGTAAGTCGTACACACCTAGGATCTTCACCAATCATCATCATTTCTTGTGACTTTGAAAAATTGGTATGTTGATCTTTGACCTAACACCTTGTTATGGGATAATCTCAGAAACCTTGATACTTACAGAAGTTTTGAATAGTGGAAAATGTTTGAGTCATTAATGCGCAACTTTGTACATTGACCGAAGAGATTTGACTTTTCTGTAAGGGCATAACCCTTTTTAAGTTACTGAAAAGTCAAAATCACTTTTACTATATAACCAAAGGTCCTAGACCCATGGGTTTTCAGCAATGACATTTGGAACTAATGACATTGACAAAGGTCAAAATGTTAAAGGTCAAGGACATGTCCCAGATAGCGAATTATGTGTTTTGACCTTATTTAAAGGATGTTTAGTGTGTTTTAAAGGTTTTAAGGTTGACCTTGACTTTTGACCTTACAACTTTTTATTGGATATCTCAAAACGATTATATGTACAGAAATAGTAAATAGTGAAAATGTTAAGGTCATTAAGGCGCAACTTTTTTACATTTTGACCGAAGAGATTTCACCTATCCGTATGAGGCATTACCCTGTTAACTGTTTTAGAAAGACAAGATTAGCTTTAACTCATGAACTAAAGGTCCTAGACCCATGGGGTCTTTTAAATTGAAATGTGGACCAATGACCTTCACAAAGGTCACAAGGTCTAAAGTCAAGGTCATGTCCAAAAAGCGATTTTGTTGTTTTTGTCAAATTTTTAAAGTTGTATGTGTGTTTTCAATGCATTCTACGCCTATTGAAACATGTATTTTACATTACGAAAAGGAAAGCCCTCTCAATTGTTCAAGACCAATTGACATTTTAATTCTGAATCATTTTTTTTTATCTTTTCGGCAACGCAATAAATTCTTATTTATAGATCAACAAATCTAAAAACATGCTTTGGAACATTTGTTCGAAAGATATCAATCTTATTTCGCAATTCACAATCTTCAAATTCGTGTTTATATTATGTCATACCCTATGCAATATGATCTGATATAATATTAAACGATAAGGTAGCTAAGTTATTTTATATTATTACAGTGACACCATGCACCGGTTCCTCCTGTTTAAAAATGGAGAATGTATAGTACAAAATGAAACATATACTTGCGATTGTCCTGTTGGTTTTAATGGACCTGAATGTCAAGGTAAATACAGGTAGATGGACATGTGGTTTACAAAAGTAAATTTATAAATGCGATTGCCTTGCTGGTTATATTGGGTTTGAACGCCAAGGTAAATGCAGCTAGATTCATCTGATCAAATCAAATCAATTACTATGTATTTCTCGGGAGATAATTTGATCTAAAAGTTAAGGTAAATATATGTATCAGTGGAAATAAAAACACAAGGTCACCTTTATCTGTGTATTCTCCTTGTGGCTTAACGGAATTATCGAGTTAGCTACGGGTAAAGTGGGATGTAGTATTATATCCATCGCCACAATTATCGTTTTGCTTGATATTGACAAGAACTTCTAGATCTTAAAAAAAGAATCCGTATCCTTAACATGCACAGGTTTTAAAAGAGTCTATAATTAACAATATGAATTAAGGAATTGCTTGGATAAAATATGAAAAGAAAGGGTTACAATGTCTTTGGTTATATCGACTATTACAGTTACCTGACTCTATGAGAGAAGAATTATTTGTTAATGTAGAAAGGGACGTTTTGGTAAATAAGTAAAATAAACATCTGACTTCAAAATATGATTAATTTTGCTTTCTGAATAAATATTTCATAGCATCAGGATTATCAAACATAAAGAGAAACACAGTATGGGAAATTGGAATCAACAGGGCAAAGGTCGGGATCACAAACAACGATATATTTGAATTTTGGCACTCTTAAAGTTTCTACTGGATCATTATTTTTTAAATATGTCTAACATTTACAATGTTTGGTTTGACAATACCAATAGTTTAAGAAAACAAAATTATTGTCATTGGGCCCAATAGATAACAAATCAGCTATTGATAAACTGGAAGTTTGGCAAAATTTGTGTTATCTTTTGGACCATGTCCATTTGTTTTATCTAATATATAGAGCCAAACAGAGCTTACCTGCATGTATTATTTGATTTTTGAGAAGACACGGAATGTAAGCTCACGTGGAAATAAGTAAACTAGAAATTGTCCAAAAAACTCTATTTCGACAAATAAAGGAACATAAAGGTACAAGCGGTAAAAGAGTGGTATGTTTTGTTCAATACAATAGACACAATGAAAAACTAGACCCGGAAAACTTTGGTCACTAAAATATTCAAATGGAGATGTTTAAAATCGATTGAGAGAAAACCAATCGGGTTACAAACTAAAACCAATCACATCAACTTTAAGAGGAAAACAACGGAACAACAGAAACACTGAAGTGCAAACATAAACAAATCCCAACAAACATAGTAACGGACTATTTGATAACAACTGCCAAAATAACATAGAAATTATTTATTAATGGTCACCGTACGGCCTTCAACAATGGAAAAAAACAATACCGCATAGGCAGCTTTAAAAGATAGGTAAAATGTCATAAATAGGGATATTACAGGCTCCTGACTTGGGACATGAACATTAGAAAATGGCGGAGTTAAGCTTGTTTGGAATCGCCAACCCTTTCCCAAACCAGCGACAATGGTGTATTAGTACAACATAAAACAAAATAAAGCATTCCAGAACGAATATTTCTCAAAGCAATTGACAGACATCACGTTGGTGTCCACTTGTCAAGTAGACGATATATAATTAAGGATACTAAACAATACTTCTTACACTCACGCGACATTTGTTTTGTTACTGAAATGTCGGCACTGATTTTTCTTTGATTATGTCGTGAACCAATTGAATATTAAAGTCAAGGGAGCGACAATTGTTATCTTCATTTATCCTAAAATATTGATACAATAATTGTACTCAAATATTTGCAATTTATTTTTAGTCACACCATGCTCCAGTTCACCATGTTTGAATAGAGGAAAATGTACTCCAGTCAGAAGTAGTTATATTTGTTCCTGTCTTTCTGGATACTTTGGAAACCAATGTCAAGGTTTGTTATGTTATAATATTTAATCAACTTTATCATTGCAATCACATTGACAAATAGAGATTTAATTTTGTCTATTATATTTAATTGCTAGAGAAGAATGCATTATTATGATGAAATTATATTCTCGTATATTCATGATTTAAATATCTATCAAAATTCAAAGTACATATCTTACTTAATGATACCATAGACGTTGTTGTTGATACTTTTGCGAACAGCTTGTAATAAGGTTTCTAAAACAAATATTTCTATTTGAATTATGGAAAGCAGTCCAGAAACCAACGCATCTAATCCCGATTTATTCTAGGATTTTTGTCTAATGATCGCACCCCAATGATATTATTTTATTTTTCTAGGAACACCATGTCACAGCTCGCCTTGTTCAAATGGGGGAACATGCAAGCCCACTGGTAGTAGTTTTGTTTGTTCCTGTACAACTGGATACAGTGGAAAACAATGTCAAAGTTTGTATGATTAAAATTCTTGATTGCATACAAAATACTATTTTGTTTAAAACAAATGAAATATAACATTCGATTGAGAATGCAAATGAGTGTCAATGAAGCAACAATCCGGCCAAAAACAACCGAATGCCATCAACTGGTCTTCAATACAGTGATAAAATCCCGCTTGAGAAGGTGTTCTTCCGCCGGCCCCTAAACAAAAATGTGTACTAGTTCAGTGATTATGAAAGCCGTACTAAACTCCAAAACATATAAATGAAATGTTTGCATCTATCCTAAGTCAGGAATCTGATGTACAGTAGTTGTCGTCTGTTTATGTAGTTCATGCGTGTTTCTCGTTTTATATAGGTTAGACCGTTGGTTTTCACGTTTGAATGGTTTTACACTAGTAATTTTGGGGCCCTTTATAGCTAGCTGTTCGGTGTGAGCCAAGGCTCCGTGTTGAAGGCTGTACCTTGACCTATAATGATTCACTTTTATAAATTGTTATTTGGATGGAGAGTTGTCTCATTGGCACTCATACCACATCTTCCTATATCTATATACAATTAAAAATCATACAAGACTAAGCGGCAGGGTTAAGCATTTTGTGTGAGATCTCAATCCTGCCCTATATCTCTAGCCAATGTACAAAAACAGACAAACAACAATAAAAGCTGTATACCTCAGTTTAAAAGAAGTCTTAGTCCGATTTACGACTACTAGACCTAATAAATGTTGTTTCCATTGAAACTAAGTATAAAACAATTAAAATCACAAAAATACTGAACTTCGAGGTAAATTCAAAACGGAAAGTCCCTAATCAAATGGCAAAATCTAAATCTCAAACACATCAAATGAATGGACAACAACTGTGATATTCCTGAAACTTATAATCAAACGTAAAAGAGAGTCGGATATTCAAACGGTAATACCAAACGACAGGCGACAAAAACAGAAAAATCTCAAACTCATTAAAATTTAAAACAACCACCTATATTCCATCAAAACTTATAACAGAGAATGTAACAACAAAATGTGACACACGTCTCATTTGCATGCTCAATACGTTTACGTTAAATAGCCATTTTGGCTAGTTTAGTTTTATACATATCTTATTATCATATTTCTTTGTTTAGTGTGTTCTAATTGTTGGAAAAGACTTTTCCTTTTTAATCCATCGATACTATATAATAATCAGTAGATATATTTTAAATCTGGAAATGTACAACAAGTTTGAATACTATTACTTTTTTGGAAACGACATTAAACGAATTTAGGATACATGCTTTAAAGTTTTTAATTGAAAGATATAAATGATCTGTGAAACGTGGAAGGCAAATTCTTGTAATAGGTTATATTTCCATTGTATTTCATTGAGATAGACGAAATAATCCTTATCTAAGGATAAAGATAGTCCTTTTAAGGAAAAATCTTAAATCAATTAAAGGTTCATGAAAATGCTACACAAAGTCAGTAATCTCCTTTTCTCAATATTATCTTCCTTAACTTTACCTGGCCACAAAACTTAAAAACACGATAAAATGCATAAAACATCTTAAAAGGGTATGTGTAACAAATCTTCCAGTTAGCCGTTGACGATTTTATAAGACTATGGGTGATTATTTTGTTCGAGACCCCTAAAAGAACACCAATTAATATATTTCATTGTTCCTTATGGTGTTATCCAACAAAAAAATTATTTGTAAGCTTCGAAAATATTAGCCAGAATAAAATCTCGGATTATTCTAGTTAAACTATTCAATATTTTCTTATTTTTGGCCTCTTTTTATTCATTCAGAACTTAGAATTTGATCTTTTACGACGAGAGTGTTTTAAAACTACAATGTGGGCTTCACTCGATTGGGAAAAAAATTAAACAAATTGCATTGCATATTCAACTAAAACGACGAAAGACAGAGATGACCATAACAAATAGTAAATATTCGAACTAACTTTCCACATATAATTGTAAAAAACCCAAACGTAGCAACAACAATAATCCCAATATATCTCAGGATTTTGATATAATGATTGCACTCTGATTCTGTTTTCTAATATTTTAGTCACACCATGCCATAGTTCACCTTGTTCGAATGGGGAAGGTGCACACCAACTAGAAGTAGTTTTGATTGTTCCTGTCTAACTGGATACTCTGGAAAACGATGTCAAAGTATGTTTCGTTTGAATATTTGATTAATACATTGATTGACAGTGGGGTTTCTTTAACTCACGATGAAAGAAAATATACAACAAAAAATAATTTAAAAAAAATTATATTTAGCTTTACTATGCGGGCATTTTAAAACTACACATGAGGACCTCACACTGTTTAAAGTTTAAAAATGCAAATGCATTTACGAGTGGACGCATTTTGTGCTGTTTATGCACAACATCATTAAAAGAGTACTTGTTGCTTTTTAAGATCAAAGATAGTGATACAATCATTAGATAAATAATTACTTACTGAAATATCGAAATTCCGAACTCATGACGACACAATTGTATCAGTTCAATCAGATTGACAAATATTGTTTTTAATTTTTTATTTTGTCTATAAGAATTTAGAGTTTATTGGCCATTTAAGCGGAATTTGATGAGACTGTCGTACAAGTGAGAGGTTTAGCGCTATAAAAACATGTTCAATCCACCATTTTCTACATTTGAAAATGCCTGTACCACGCCAGGAATATGACAGGTGTTGTCCATTTCTTTGATGTGTTTTGTCATTTGATTTTGCCATGTGATTAGGGACTATCCGATTGAATTATTCTCGGAGTTCAGTATTTTTGTGATTGTACTTTTAAGAGGAGAACGAACGCGTTGTTTTGATGAAAATTATATGCATGATAAATATTTCAGGATTTAGATATAATGATTGCAACTATATTCTGTTATTTTATTTTTGTAGTCACACCATGTCATAGTTCACCTTGTTTGAATGGGGAAGGTGTACACCAACTACAAGTAGTTTTGTTTGTTCCTGTCAAACTGGATTCTCTGGAAACCGATGTCAAAGTATGTTTCAATATATTAATTGACAGTGGGGTCTATTTAATTCACGAAGGACCAAAATATACAAAAAAAAAATTAAAAGAAATAAATTTGTAGCTTTACTGTAAGGGCGTTTAAAATTGCCCATGATGGTAAAAAACCTTTTTTATGATTGTCCTCTAGCCTTTTCTGTCCCGAAAGAGTACAGAGCATGCTTTCACTCATAGTTTTATGACGCAAAACCAGTAAATAAATTTTAATTTTGAAAGAGTATTTATCTTTGCATACCAACTAAAACAGTATTGTTTGTTCCTGTCCAACTGGAAACTTTGGAAACCGAAGTTTGTTACGTATGAATATTTAGGTCATATGTTGATCAACAAAGGTTTTATTCTATTTACGATTTCAAAATCATTAAAAAAAATTGAAGAAATGTCACTTCAAACAATTTCATAAAATCAATATTGGGTTTTATTGAAACTGGTTAAAAGAAATAGACCATTTTATTCATGTGTGTTATTTCAGGCGGTAGTTAAATGCTGAACTACACATACAAAGTAAGATGGTAGTATTTTTAATTCTTGAATCAAACGAATAAAATATTTGAAATAATCTGGTGGCAATAATAAAACAAATCGATGACCATAACTAATAGAAAACTCGGTGAACCTAACAAAATTCCACAAATGACCACACAGAAATTTAATAACATAGAGTGTTACGAAATCATTAAGTACAAAACAAAATAGGTTTGTGATATCTGTGATATATTTTGCTAAATACTGTTACATAAATGAAGATTTAACCGTTCTCGGTTAGCTTTTGTAAACATAGTGTGTTCTCATTGTTGGAAAAGACTTTTCCTCTCTCATTTCGTTGATAATCTCGTTTTTTCTTTCTTAATTTTAATTAATCATATTTTACAGGTCGACCTTCATGTCCCTCTGGTTGGAAGATGAATGAAAATAGTTGTTATTTTTTAGCAGTATTGCGAGCGCAAATTGGAATAATGCCAAGGTTACAAAGATTCATTACTTTAAGTATTTACAATTTTACGTTTGCAAACAATAATTCAAAGCACTAAACCTTAGTTAGAAGCAACAGTAAACAAAGTTATGAATCCATATTATCAAATACTTGAAAGAAAACCAGAGAAGTAGTCAAGTGATTGGATATACATAACATGCATAATAGAGATTGATAACCCATATTAATATTTCCAACGATTCCAAATTGTCGTACAATTTGTCTATGATAATGGTTAAACTTTTCATTAATCATACTAAAGAACAACAAGTAGTAAAATTGAAGTTTGACAATTTGTTTGTCACGGATTTATTGTGAAACTAAAATATATATATTCCTGGCAACAGATTCTTATTCATTGACACTGTCTCATTTATTACAAAGATGAAAACATTGAAGGGCAACCATAATTTATTCTCTCAAACGGCAGCTTTGCTACTAGACGTCAATACAGATGATTTCAGCCATTCAGCAAAACAAACAGCAAAAGTTTTGGTCAAGGGTGAGAGAGTGTGTTATTTTGTGTTAAATCACGAAAACATATAATCTTAGATCAATTACAGGCGTGAATACCGATTATGAAAATGAAAATATTGTGCATGTAAAATTGAGATGCTCATGCTTTTAAAGAAAAGTTCACTCTGGCTAAACAGATGATAATCTAATTTTTCATTGGCTTTAATACTTAATGATTAAATCTTCATAAATAAATAATAAAATTATAAAATATCAATAAAATACAGTAGTCTATGGACGTTCCAAAAATTATTTAGATACTAATAAATCATACATTTTAATATTTATCTCCTCGAAATGGGTGAAATACATAATTTCAAAAGTGAGATTTCTTACTTAGGTAAAATTCCCTCTGGCAAAGTTGACCTTACACGAATTTTGCTATCACTGTAATGTTCATTTGGTTTTCGATATTCAATGATGTTTGATATTAATTAATCGTTCCTGATTTTCAATTCCGCGAGCATTTTGAAACTTTAATATTTCACTATTGAGAGTCGATTAATTTAGTTATCAACACGATAAAACAGATGTAATTTGCTTTTCTATTTATATATAAAAAAAATGCTTAATGTTATTGTCCAAAATCAACGTATGGTTTATCAAAATATAATTAACTGGTCAAAACTGGTTTAAATGCATACGGTTTCAGAAAAAAAGTTATTTATCTTTGAAGAATTATATGATACAATATCCGTTAATTGGACATTTCCACCTACTTATCCTCTCTCTCTTTTCATAAATTTTGAAAAAAATCAATGAGTTTTTTAAAGATTCAACATACCTTGTATATAATAAAACCATTCTCAACAGGCTGATGTCGTCAAGTAGGATGGTTTGAACACAATTTTCAACTAGTTCTGTTTTAATATTAAACGAAATGACAACAGAACATGTTTCTTATTAATTAAATTCCAATATAAAGAAATTAATTATCTTGTTTATCTATATTCTTTTCACAGAATTTTATAAAATATTGATGTTTTATTATATTGCATATACCAAAAAATAACTCATTCGAATATAAGCAGACTAATATCTTTGCTTATAATCCTTTCAGCCGAAGTTTGGTGTACAAACACATTAAACTGCAGTCTTCATGTGTTTCTGAACACCCTGACATTTGCTTAGCTATATTTAACACTTCTTAATGGTAGGTCCATGTTTTTATAAAAGAGGAAGGACAATACAAATCTTTAAAATGTTGATTCGATGAAAAGAAAGGTCGTAAAACGAGACAAATGTTATCAACATTTTCGTCCTGTAAAACTAGGTTTATTTTTGCTACTGAATGCTATGAATTAAACAGTTATTAAACATTATGTTGAGTTGTTTACCTTTATACCAATTTTATTCTCCAGTCTTTTGTCAACGGCGTAGCAGTATGCTTGCAGAAGTAACAACAAGAAGTGAGATGACGTTTCTGAGGACAAACGCAAAATATATGGGAAAAGTATGTACCTACCATTGGAAAATTGCAGTTTTAAATATTTATTTATTACAAAATTACACCCATAAGGAGCCAGCAATCATAAGGAAAGATCTCAACACATCAACATTTATAAAATTACAAAATGATATAAATAAAGGCAACAGTAGTATACCGCTGTTTGAAATTCATAAATCGATTGAGAAAATACAAATCCGGGTTACAAACTAAAACAGAGGAACCGCATCAAATATAAGAGGAGAACTACGACACAACAGAAACACAACATTAAAATGTAACACACATAGAAACGAACTATAATATAACAATGGCCATTTTCCTGACTTGGTACAGGACATTTTAAGAAAAAATGGTGGGTTGAACCTGGTTTTGTGGCATGCCAAACCTCCCGCTTTTATGGCAATGTTTAATATAACATTAAAATGACAACTTTACATGACAGGACTACAATACAAATAATGGGAAAACATATAGGACAGAGAAACACACGAATAGTAGCTAGCAAAGGTACCAGATTTAAAATTTAATACGCCAGACGTGCGTTTCGTCCACATAAGACTAACTAGTGACGCTCAGATGAAAAAGTTCGAAAACGTACAAAGTTGAAGAGCACAGAGGACCAAAAGTTCCAAAACGTTGCGACCAATACGACTAGGGTTTTTGCCTTGGTTAAGAACATCCTTATGATTTAGAATAATTCATACTTTTGCAAACAGTAAATTTTATAAAATGACTATATAATAGATATACATGATAAAACTGAAGTGGTGACTAACTAAAGAATAAAAACGGATACATTACATAAAATAACCTAAACTAGCACATGAAAATACACAGCCGAGTTAGCCAAAGCCAACAACGCAGTGACGTCACATATGAATTTCTAAAGTGACGTCATATTTGAATTTCTAAAGTGACGTCACATTTGAATTTCTAAAAGATTTCCCAAAAATAAGATAGAATTAGGATTATTTTGAATAATTGAAAATTACAATACTAATTAATAATAAATTGTGGTAATAATTAGATAATTAATTGTATTATCTAGCTATGTCGGTGTTTCTTCTGAATCAAACTGTAAACCAAATATATCTTATAAATTTCGTTGATCTAAACTAAAATCTAATAAATGAACTGGATGATTATTTATCTTTACCATAACACACGAATACAACAGAAAAAATAAGATTTACAACTACAAACGTTAAGACATTTAACAAAATCCGATGAGAATAACAAATATAACATCAAAACTAAATACATGAATTTGGGATAGAAAAGTACCGTGACACGTCTTATAGCAATGCGAATTCACACTCAGCAAAACAGTCACAATCGGGAATAAGTCACGTTCGAAATTAAAAGATTAGACGACATAATGACAAACCACAATTTAACACGTGGTAAAATGTCCTTAGTTAGTTTGGACAAAGACACATCGTATGGATCAACCAATTCGTGATGGTGTTCGTAAAATTTACGGAGTGTCATTTTAATCTGTCCTCCTCATAACTTTGTTGGAGCAGTTTATGTGTTAGAGCACACTCCTGTATATGTAGTGTGAACATGCACGAGAATATCGTATTAATTGAGATATGTAAACACCATACGAAGGGCAGAGGGTATGTTACTGCTGAGAAATGGGAAATTGATAATTGGGAAGTTGAAATCGTCCCGTTTATCATAGATTTTCGTGTGAAGTCGTCCATCCTTGACAATATTGAGGAAAAGATCAAGGTATGAAGCAGTCCTTCTAGTATCAGTAGTATCCTTAATTTCAAGTTCACTGGGATATATGAGATGTAAGTATTGGCTGAAATATGGGTTATTCAATGATAGGACATCATCAATATATCGGAAAGTAAAATTAAAGAATTTCGCAAGGTGCTTTTTCTTTTGTCTTTAGAAGGTTCAGAATGAATTCTGCTTCATACGAGTACAAAACAAATCGGCCAGTAGGGGTGCACAATTAGTACCCATTGGAATACCGTCTGTCTGTTGAAATGTAAAATCCCCAAACTCAACATATATATTGTCGATCAAAATCATATTTATTTAAGTGTGTATAATATGTTTATACTGAACGTGTATGCAAATGAAGATTACAAATGACAAACAAATTTAAGAATGAAGCTATGAATTTTTATTCATATTTTAATGAATCAAATGAGCTATTAAATAAATGTATTAAACCTCATTTATTTTAATGTTCGGTTAAAGGCTCATACTTAGAAAAGTCTCTTTTATAGATTCATTTTGCTCCTGATAGCCAAGCCTGTTTACTGGCATACTCTAGTATGTCAATTACGTTTTGCAAATGTATCCCTACTTTATTACCCTTCCTTTTGGTTTATCTATTGTGTTTTGTGTTTTATCTGGAATTTAAAAGGGCAATAATCTATGCTGTTGCGTATTGATCCCCTCAAAACAAAACCTCCCCATTTTTGGGCAAAAAAATATTTGAAGAAATTTTCTTATTAATTTCTGAAATCTGAAATGAGATAAAATTGTCCCCACAATTTCTTTTATACCCCAATTTTTCTTTCCACTCCCCTTTTCAAAAATAAAAATCTTTCCTTCAAGATATGGTTATAATCTCAATTCAAATTTCCAATAGAGTTTGCATCCATAATTACCCATTTTATTACATCATAAAAGTCTTGAAATAGAAAACGACATACACAATCATGACTAAAATTAATTGATAGTAACTTCTAAAAATAAATTGACAGCTAATCACCTCAAGACAATACAACATTTCTTTATACATAATCTAAAAGCAGTATAAGGAAGGTAATCCAAAACAATGTTGTGTTTGGATTACCTCCTTACACTGCTTTTATTGTCTTAAGTTATTGTCCATTAACCAGGAAACCCTTGTTTGTCCCTTTTTGCCCCTAATTCCTAAACGATTTGAGCCATAACCCCCAAAGCCAATTCTTACCATCCCTGTATGGTATGGAAACTTGTGGTATAATTTCAGAGAAATCCATTCAACGTTCCACAAGTTATTGTCTGGAAACAAGAAAAATGCGTATATGGGCCTTTTTGCCCCTAATTCCTGAACTGTTAGAACGACGACGACGACGTGATACCAATATACTACCGCACAATTTTTGCGGTCGTATAATGATGTGAGTAAAATAGTCCCAGAGTTGAGCAACTTTGATAAATAAATTGAAACAATGCAACTACATGGATATATATATATATATATACATTTATCAAGTTGATCTAACCAAATGTATGTTATTTCCTATATACAACGTTTAATCCCGCTGCAAATGTTTGCACCTGTCCTAAGTCAGGAATCTGATGTACAGTAGTTGTCGTTTGTTTATGTAATTTATACGTGTTTCTCGTTTCTCGTTTTTATATAGACTAGACCGTTGGTTTTACCGTTTGAATGGTTTTACACTAGTACTTTTGGGGCCCTTTATAGCTTGTTGTTCGGTGTGAGCCAAGGCTCCGTGTTGAAGGCCGTACATTGACCTATAATGGTTTACTTTTATAAATTGTTATTTGGATGGAGAGTTGTCTCATTGGCACTCACACCACATCTTCCTATATCTACATGTGGTTGTTCGTTCGTTACAAAGATCGCATACATTTTATATAATGAAAGTATCAACAAAAATAATAAAGATCAAACATATGTATCAATGTCAACATGTTATGTAATTACATAAGTATCAACCGTACAAAGCTACTACTAGGAGGATGGAGAGGAAGGAAAGCTAACACAAACAACTAGAATATACTTATAACACATCCTTTCCAACTTTGTAACAAACGTCGCATTAATCATACAGACCCATACAAATTCCTTAGATACCCTCAACCGCAACTGCCAGTGCAAAAACATAGCCCGGTCGAAGGAAGTTAGCTCACACTTTCTACGTAGCCTGAGGCACATATAAAACAAACGTTTCACATCAACATTTCTATTCTAATTCTGTAAATTCTAATTACAAAACAATATGTGGAACACAATATTGTAGAATCTATACAAAGAACGATAAATCTTATGAAAACTCACTGACCATGGCAATCTACATTCTAACATCCCGCCCAACAAAATACAAATCCATTTTGTTTCAGATGGTCACTGAGATTTCAAAACATTAGAAAAATTATTCAAACAAATCAATTATCATCAAATACTACTTCTTTCGAAGACTCAATCTGAATGCCATAATATCACTTGCATGGTATATTAAAACTCACGGTAAGTATTTAGTTTCAACTTTTATAAACAAGTTACATTAGTTTCCATCTATTTTTCAAACAATTTTGAGTGATTGCCGATTGATTGAATTCAAAAGCGTTATCTGGATCGAGATCAGGTTGCGGTATTGGCTTTTTGCTGATCATATGTCATACTTATTCCTGACTAAAAAATATTAAATAAAGAAAAATAAATAAACTATGTTTCTGACTAGTGGTGGATTTAAGTTTAAATTGACTGATTCTTAGTTTTGTTCAACGCCCATTTGACAGTATTTAGTGATATGATGCACATACAAATTACAAATAAATCAAAATGATATGTTCTGCAAAGTAAGTCAATCTGAATGAAACGTGGTAAATGTGGACAATCACTAACACCGATGTTATCAATCTCCTGGCATATATCCTTTTGACAATTTTGAATCTCTTAAATGTTTTATACTTTTGGCTTCTACAAATTTGGTCTATGACGTATTTGACGCGTGCAGTGTAATTCGCATATAACTTTTAATAATAATAATGTTTTTGTGAAAAGTTCTTTCTTGAATAACACGTCGTTTATTAATTATAATCCTTGTACTATTGACAACTATTCATTTTTCAGCTTTTTGGCTTGGTGGATCAGATCTAGCTAAAGAAGGTGAATGGATATGGACAAGTAGTAGACAGAGGTTTACAGTAACTGAATGGCATACACGTACTGTACACGAACCAAATAATCAAGATGGAAACGAAAATTGTCTGACCATTCATGAAGAGTTAGACTATGAATGGAATGATGACAAATGTTCGATTAATTATCGCTTCATATGCGAAAAACCGTTAGTTTATTCTTAATCTTTATTCTTTTCTACATAAGAAGATGCCTGTACCTTACAGTTGTTACCCATTCGTTAAATGAGATTGAGCTTTTGATTTTGTCATTTGCTTAGGGACTTTCCGTTTCCTTGGAGTTCGGTATTTTTCTATTTTACTTTTACATTTCCTTGAATTTGATAATTGTAGGAAATAAAAATATTGGTTGTTTCATGACACCATTTTGTTCTATTTGTTGTATTTATATTTTGGAAGCCTGAGGTAGCATGGTTACTACAGCTTGCACACAGGACAAAAGGGTGAAATTTGATGGGTTATCATTCCAGTGATAGTTTTGATCTTATATGCAATCAAATGTGAAATTCTGTCTGTAGTGCTGGACAGGATAAAACGCTACACATGTCAGGAATTTCTTTTATTAAAACAAAGATAAATTCTACACAATTATTGGAAAATTGCAAATTCAATAAAGACTTATGGTGATATTACTCAAAAGCAAGCTAGTAATTAAACAAAGCATGCTCTCTTGATGCACATATTCAAAGTAGACTTCGAAAAATGTTTCAATTATTTGATTGCACAAACAATTCACAATTAATACACGCTTATTTCAGTGTAAATTCTTTAATTTCAGATTGATTTGAGTTATGAAGCAACACAAGAAGAGACAACGAGTTAAGTTTGATATAACAGTTCGACTTGCTGTTTAGTCTATTTGTAGTAATATTCTTTTGGCGTGGCTCGGTATTTAACCATCTCACCATAGTGTTATTGTGCTTTCACATTGGTCATTTTCGTTTGCTTATCTTTCTCTTTTTGCATATGTGCTATGTATATAGATTCAACATGCCATATTTTTTATTGTTGCTTGTGTTTATAGTGATTAAGATTATAAACAATTTTGACTGCTGTACTCTATTTTTTCATTTTACATATTATGTTTATTGTATGTTTGTTTGTTCTCAATATAATAAAACTATGTGACTGTCACACACTTGAGGGTTTAAGCTAGCTATCACACCAGGTTTAAATCACCATTTTTTGTACATAAGGAAATGCCTGTTGGTATTTAACATTTTTCTATTAAGGGTTAGAGTGTCTTTTAAGATCAGCTTTTAAAATTATCACTTCTGTGCTTTGATACGTTGATATGCCTAGTATCTTTGATGAGTTTTACTATGTTATAAGTACCATTTCATATATGTTTCATTTCAACAAAACTGTTGTAAAACTTTGTTAATTAAAAGAAATTTACACATCATTAAACTGTTTGCTATTTTCCTTATTGTCTACACGAGTCAATAGCAAACTGATAGAGTAAAGTAAATCAACATGATCAATACAGAACTATTCATAAGTTGAATGTTTTAACAAAAAAAAATAAATACGTGTGACTTAGTTTGAATATCACAGTCATGACCAGGACAGTTTTAACATTCAAACTCATAATTCGAAAATAAACTGACAAAGGCATGGCGACAAAAGAATATCAGACAACCAATAATATAAAAACACAACATAAAAACTAAAGACTAGGGGTGATCTGAGGTGCTCCAGAAGAGTAAACAGATTCTGCCCCACATGTAGCGCCGGTCAAATTAGTTGACTGGAAAATACAGAGACAAATTAAGACTGTCGCCGAAAAGAAGGTATTCTAAATTAACATGCATACATCTTATACGTTCATGTGTTTCACATCCAATCTTTCCATACTAAGCACAAACATGTGAGCATTCATCCCAAAAACTAAACAAACCTTTCAAAATATTTTTTATTAACAAGGAATATAGTTACGATATTGTTGTCAGGTCATTAAAGATGTCATATTTTGGCGTTAATCTTTGCATTTGAAATAAAACTAATTGTTCTAGATAGTTGTTGGCATGATACAGGTAATGTTCTACGCATACGTATTATGAAGGTATGATACTAAACCCTAACGGAATGGATTGTGTTTGATTTTAAACAATGAAGACATTATATTTTGATCAGTTTAATTGCGGTCTTGAGCTGGCTTGTCAGTAGCTTTTAGTAGTCCTTTGTTAATGTATGTATCATTGTCATTTTGCTTACTAAGTTTCTTTTGTTACCTATTCTGACAGACAGCGGTCTTTGACTTCTTTTAAACTGATTTTTACTGTGTGTATTGATGTGTATTTGTTTATTCTCCATTGACAAGAGGTATAGGGAAACGTTCAGGTCTTCCAAAGCATGTTTAACCCTGCTTCATTTTGCGTCTGTCACAAGTCTGGAGCCTTTGACCTCTGCTAGTCTTGTATGTTTTTTAAATTTTGTGTTCATTTATACGTTTAGGAGTTAAGTATGACGTCCTTTTCCACTGAGCTAGTACACATTTGATACATTTCCCATTCCGTTCTCAACTTCAAAGTGAAAGCTTAATTCCTGCAAATGTACTTGAAAAGATAAAGGTGTACAGGGCACCTGTTCAACTTACCAAATGCTCCTAACGTGTCTGTGAATTTACACATCATGCAAATCCAAAGCAGATGCCACTACATAGTATGGACTTACAAAACATGAAGAACTTTGTTTTGCATCGAACAATGCTGTAATAATTCTAAAGACAATGAAATTGTATAAACACGGAGGAGAAATATTCGATTAAAAATCGAAAATAAACTGACGACGCCATCATGAAAATCGAAAAATCACCAATTGACCAAAACAGTAAACAAGAGTATAAATATAAAGACTGAGCAACACAAACCTAGCCTCAAAAGGAAGCAATAGGTAAAATTTCAGATAAGACGATTTTTACTGGAACCTAAAACATGTGGCTTATTAATTGAGACACAGACACGTCATACTTGTCAACCAACTCGTTATGGTGATGGTAAAAAGTTATTTCAAATGGATTCAAGGTTACAGTCGATATATATAGCTTAATTCGCCTGCAACACTAGTTCTTGAGTTCCTAAAATATATTAAGCCATGATCATATCATAAGACTGGAGTTGTTTGAAAAGCATGACTATGAAATTCTATAAGATACATAAGATAAACATAAACATTTGATTCTGTACATACGTCCCATTTATTCTCTTTCTTTCTTTGAAAAGATTGGTTACAAGGTCTAATTGAAATTATCCATTCATCCACATTCAAGGTCGTCCGCTCCACAGAGAGTCATATAGTAAATAATCATGTCACTATCACAGCTCAGATTAAGGCCTTATATGAACATTTAAAGGTCCCAACTATGTATTAGTTACCTAAACTACACAAAAAAACGTAAAATATCGTTTCATCTCGGACTCTAACAAGTGTTCTACTTCTAATCTTAAGGTGCTTTTAACGAGTTCCAAAACAACTATCACAGAACTTATCATTAATATTTGTTATTAAAATAAAAATATGTAAATAATAGAATTAAACATTTTGGAGTTTCAAAAACTCTTTTGATGTTTTGATAAATTACATGCTTATGATGGTCCTTTTGAGTCGGTTGACAGATTTGACTTTTCCACTCTATATGCTACATTTCCACAGGATATAATCAATAAAAGTTTTCTATTTAAACATGCTGAATAAATGGTCGTTTGATAACTCTGGTTGTAAATTTATTTGCTGAAAATAGATATAAAAAGATGTGGTATGAGTGCCAATGAGACAAATCTCCATCCAAGTCACAATTTATGAAAGTAAACAGTTATAGGTCAAAGTACGGCCTTCAACACGGAGCCTTGGATCACACAGAACAGCAAGCTATAAAGGGTCCCAAAATTTACTAGCATTTTCTCTAATGAGACAGGAAAATATGTCAAATATTCTTACTAGAGGTATGATGAGATGATTAAAGCATTATTTTTCTCCTTGTCAACATTCATAGATAAAAAAAGGATGTGGTATGAGTGCCATTTAGACAACTCTCCATTCAAGTCACAATTAGTAAAGTAAACCATTATAGGTCAAAGTACGGTCTTCAACACGGTACGTTTTGTACGTTTCGGCAATAAAATTTATCGACAGGTTGTAGGTATTCCAATAAAAAAAACATCTAAATTCCACTAAATTGATAAATTCAACAACACTTACCGTTATCTTGATGATATTTGTTCGTTAAAGAATCAAAATTTCTCCAAATATACTGCTGAAATTTACCAAAAGGAACTTACTTTAAATAAATAAAATATTAACAGCAATAACTGTCCTTTCCAAGATTTTTTATGTTTCAGTATTACACCAGATACTCTTTACAGTAATTTACGACAAAAGTGATCACTTTTCCCAACCTATAGTTAATTTTCCCTTGTTAGACGGTCTCAGGGTGCACGTGTTTATAGTTCCCAACTCGTCCTCTATACTCGTGTCTGTATCAACGTTTTGGATTTCAATGAACGTTATCTATGTCTTACTATTGGGAGATATTATGGAAACAATTGTGCAAATCGTGATACAAGCATGAAATTTGGTATAAAGGTTGACTAAATGATACTAAAAAAAAATCCGCTGCTGGCCATAAAAGTTTCCATTTTTCAAAATGGCCACCGCTCATTTTGCATATGGCGTCATATCCAATTAGCTACATTTCGTAAATCCTTTGAAAGCTGTGTTAAAGGTATAATCCAATGTAATTTTGATAAAAGGGGTTTTAAAACCCAAAAAAATTGGGTTTTCCCCCTTAACCAAATTTTCCTTTTTAAAAAAAAAGGGGGGAAAATTGGTTTTAAACTTTTCCCCAAAAAATTAAAAAAAACCAAAAAAAAAAAAAAAAAAAAAATTTTTTTCCCAAAACCCCATTTAAAAAATTAAAAAAAAAAAAAAAATTTCCTTTTAAAAACTTTCCAAATTTCCAAAAAAAAATTTTTTTTTTTTTTTTTAAAAAAAAAAAAAAAAAAATTTTTTTAAATTAAAAAAAAAAATTAAATTTTAAAACAAATTAAAAAAATAAATTTAAAAAAAAGGTTTTTTTAAAAAAAAAAATTTTAAAAGGAATTTCCCAAATTTAAAAGGAAAAAAAAAAAAAAAAAAAATTTTAAAAATTTAAAAATTTAAAAAAAAAAATTTTTTTTTTTAAAAAATTTTAAAAAAGGCCCCCAAAAAAAAGAAAATTAAAAAAAAAATTTTGGGTTTGTTTTCCCCCTTTTTTTTTTTTTTTTTTTAAAAAAATTTTTTTTTAAAAAAACCCAATTAAATTAATTTTGTTTTTTTTAAAAAAATTTTTAAATTGAAAAAAAAAAAATTTTTTTTTTTTAAAAAAATTTTTTTTCCCTTTTTTAATTCAAATTTTAAATTTTTTTTAAAAAATTTTTAAACTTTTTGGGGGAAAAAAATTTTTTCCATTTTTTTTAAAAAAAAAAAAAAAACCCAAAAAAAAAAACCCCTTTTTAAAAAAATTTAAAAAAAAAATTTAAAATTTTTAAAAAGGCATTTTTTTTTTAAATTTTTCCCCCCAAAATTTTTTGGGGGAAAAAAAAAAAAAAAAAAAAAAAAAATTTTTTTAAAAATTTTTTAAAATTTAAATTTTGGGTTTTTTAAAAAATTTTTAAAAAAAAAAAAAAAAAAAATTTTATTTTGGGCCTTTTTTAAACCAAAAAAAAAAGGGTTTAAAATTTTTAAAAAAAAAAGGGGAATTTTTTTTTAAACCCCAAAATTTTTTTTTTCCCTTTTTAAATTTTAAAAAATTAAAAATTTTTAAAAATTTTTTAAAAATTTTAAAACAAAAGGGGTTTTTAAAAAAAAAAAATTTTTAAAAAAAAAAGGGGGCCCAAAAATTTTAAAAATTCAAAAATTTTTTTTAAAAAAAAAAAACCCCAAATCCCTTTAAAATTTTTTTTTTTTTTTTTTTTTTTTTTCCAATTTTTTTTTGGGGGGGGGCCCCCAAAAATTTTTAAAAAAGGTTTGTTTTAAAAATTTTGGAAAAAAAATTTAAAATTTTTTTTTTTTTTAATTTTTTTTGGGGGGTTTTTTTTTTGGAAAAGGGGGAAAAAAAAAAAAAATTTTTTTTTTTAAAAGCCAAAAAAATTTAAAAATTTAAAACCCCAAAAAAAAAATTTTAAAAAATTTTTTTAAAAAGGGCAAAATTCCCAAAAAAATTTTTTTTTCCCCTTTTTGCCCAAAAATTTAAAAATTTACCTTTTTTTTTAAAAAATAAAAAATTTTAAATTTAAATTAATTTTTTTTAAAAAAAAAAAAATTTTTTTTTTAAAAAAATTTAAAAGGAAAATTTTTTTTTTTTTTTTTTGAAAAAGGTTTTTTTTTTTCCCAAAAAAAAATTTTAAAAATGTTACCAAAAAATTTTAAAAAAATTTTTTTTAAAAAAAAAAAAAAAAAAGGGGGGGGTTTTTTTTTTTTTTGTTTTTTTTTTTTAAAGGGAAAAATTTTTTTTTTGGGGTTTTTAAAAAAAATTTTTTTAAAAAAAAAAGGGGTTTTTTAAAAAAAAAAAAAAAAAAAATTTTAAAAATTTTTTTAAAAAATTTTAAATTTTTTTTAAAATTTTTTTAAAAAAAAAAAACCCCTTTTTTTTTTTTTTTTTGGGGGGAAAAACCCCCCTTTTTTAAAAAATTTTTTTTTTTTTTTTTTTTTTTCCCCAAATTAAAAAAAAAAAAAGAAAAAATTTTTTTTTTTTGGGGCCTTTAAAATTCCCAAGGTTAAAAAATTTTTTTTTTTTTTTTTTTAAAAAAAAAAACCTTTTAAAAATTAAAATTTTAAAAAAAAAAACCAGGAAAAAAAATTTTTTTTAAAAAAATTTAATTTTCCCTTTCCAAAATTTAAAAATTTTTTTTTTTTTTAAAAAACTAAAAACCAAAAAAAAGGTTTGGTTTTTTAAAATTTTTTAAAAAATTTTAAAAGGGAAATTCTTTTTTTTTTTAAAAAAAAAAAAAAAAAAAAATTTTTAAAAAATTTAAAAAAAATTTTTAGAAAAAAAAAAAATTTTTAATTTTGGGGGTTTTTTTTTAAAAAAAATTTTAAAATAAAAAAGGGAAAGGGTTTAAAAAATTTTTTAAAATTTTTTTTTTAAAAAAATTTTTAAAAAAAACAAATTTTTCCCCTTTTTAATTTAAAAAAAAAAAAAAAAAATTCCCAAAAAAGGCCAAAAAAAAAATAAAAATTTTAAAAAATTTTTAAAAAAAAAATTTTTGGGTTTTTTTAAAATTTTTCCCCTTTTGGTTTTTTTAAAAAATTTAATTTTTTTGTTTTTAAAAATTTTTTTTTTTTTAAAAAAAATTTTTTTTTTTAAATTTTTTTTTTTAAAATTTTTAAAAAAAAAAGGGAAATTTTTTCCCTTTTTTAAAAAAAAAAAATTTTTTTTAAAAAATTTTAAAAATTTAAAACCTTTTAAAAAATTTTTAAAAAAATTTTTTTTTAAAAAATTTTTAAAACCTTTAAAAAAATTTTTAAAAATTTAAAATTTTTTTAAAATTTTAAAAAAAAATTTTTTAAAAAAAAATTCCAAAATTTTTAATAAAAAACCAAAAAATTTTTAAAATTTTTTCCAAAAAATTTTTTTGTTTTTTTCAAAAAAAAATTTTTTTTTTTAAAATTTCCAAATTAAAAAAAAAAATTTTTTATTTTTTAAAAAAATTTTTTTTTTTTTTTTAAAAACCAAAAAAAAATTTCCCCAAAAAAAATTTTTTTTAAATTTGGTTAAAAAAAAAAAAAAGGGGAAAAATTTTAAATTTTAAACCATTTTTTTAAAAAAAAAAAAATTTTTAAAATTTGGGAAAAAAAAAAAAAGGTTTTTAAAAGGGGTTTTTTTTTTTTCCCAAAAAATTAAAATTTTAATTAAAATTTTTTTTCCTTTTAAAAAAAATTTTCCAAAATTTTTAAGGGAGGTTTTGGGAAAAAAAAGGGAAAAATTTTAAACAAAAAAATTTTTTTAAATTTTTTAAATTTAAAATTTAAAAAAAAAAACCCAAAAAAAAAAGGAAAAACCCCCAAAAATTTTAAATTTAAAAAATAAAAAAAAAAAATTTTTTTTTAAAAATTAAAAAAAATTTTAAAAAAAAAGGGAAAATTTTAAAAAAAAAAAAAATTTTAAAAAAAAAATTTTTAAAATTTTTAATTTTTTTTTAAAAAAAAAAATTTTTTTTTGGTTTAAATTTTTTCCTTTTTAAAAACATTTTAAAAACCCCAAAAAAAAAAAATTTAAAAAATTAAAAAAAAAAAAGGAATTTTTCCCAATTTTAAAAAAAAAACCCGGGGCCCCAAAAAAAATTTTTAAAATTAAAAAGGGGTTTAAAACCAAAAAAAAAAAAATTAAATTTTTTTTTAAAAAAACCCTTTTTTTTTTTTTTTTTTTGGAAAAAAAAAAATTTTTTTAAAAAAATTTTTAAAAAAAAATTTTGGGGTTTCCAATAAAAAAAAAATTTTAAAAAAATTTAAAAAAAAGAAAAAAATTTTTTTTTTTTTAAAATTCCTTTTTAAAAAAGAAAAAAAATTTTTTTTTTTTTTTAAAACAAATTTTTAAAAAAATTTTTTTTAAAATTAATTTTAACCAAAAAAAAAAAACCAAAAATTTTTTTTTTTAAAAAACCTTTAAAAATTTTTTTTTTAAAAAAAACCAAACCTTTTTTACCCAAAAAAAAACTTTTAAAAAGGGGTCCTTTTTAAAAAAAAAAAACCAAATTTTAAAAGGTTTTTAAAAAAAAAAACCCAAAAAAAAAATTTTCCCAAAAAAAAATTTTTTAAACAAAAATTTAAACTTTTTTTTTTTGGGGAAAACCTTTTAAATTTTTTTTTAAATTTTTGGGTTTTTTTCCCCTTTTTGGGGAAAAAAAAAATTTTTTTTTTTGGGAAAACCAAAATATTTTAAAAAAAATTTAAAAAAAAAAATTTTTTTTAAAAAAAAAAAAAAACCCCCTTTTAAAAAAAAAAAAAAAAATTGAAAAAAAAAAAAAATTTTTAAATTTAAAAATTTTAAAATTTAAAACCCAAAATAAAAAGGAAAAAATTTGGGAAAGGGGAAAAAAAAAAAAAACAAAAAAATTAAAAAAAGGGGTTTTTTTTTAAAAATTTTTGTTTTTCCAAAAAAAAAAAAAGGGGGGTTTTTGGGAAAATTTTTAAATTTTGTTTAAAAAAATTAAAAACAATTTTTGGGCAAAAAAAAAATTTAAAATTTTAAAAGGGAAAAAAAGGTTAAAAAGGGAAAAAATTTAAAAAAAAATTTTTTTTTTTAAAAAAAAATTTTTAAAAAAAAAATTTTAAAAAAAAAGGCCAAAAAAACCAAATTTTTTGGGAAAACCTTTTTTTTTTTAAAAACCCTTTTAAAAAAATTTTTTTTTTTCCCCTTTTTTTTTTTTTTTTATTAAATTTAAAAAAAATTTTTGGGGGAAAAAAAAAAACCCCAAATTTTTAAAAAAAAAAATTTGGAAAATTTTTAAAAACCCTTCCAAAAAAAAACCCCAAATTTTTTTTAAAATTTTTTTTTTTTTAAAAAAAACCCCTTTTTTTTTAAAAAAAATTTTAAAAAAAATTTTTTTTTTAAAAATTTAAAAATAAAAAAAAAAAATTTTTTAAAAAAAAATTTTAAAAAAAAAAAAAATTTTTTTTTTTTTTCAAAAAAAAAAACCAAAAAATTTTTTTTTTTTAAAACCAAAATTTTAAATTTAAAAAAATTTTTTTTTTTTCCCTTTAAAAAAAAAAAAACCAAAAATTTTTTAAAAAAAGGGGAAAAAAATTTAAAACCCCCAAAAAAAATTATTTTAAAAAAAAAAAAATTTTTTTTCCAAAAAAAAAACCAAAAAATTTAACCCCTTTTGGGTCCCTTTTTTAAAAAAGGTTAAAAAAAAAAAAAAAAAATGGAAAATTTTTTTTTAAAGGGGAAAAACCAAAAATTTTTTTAAAAAAATTTTTTTTTTTGGGTTAATTTTTCCCTTTAAAAATTTTTTTTTTTTAAAATTTATAATTTTTTTTTTTAAAAAAAATTTTTTTTTAAAAAAAAAAGGGGGGGGGCCCTTTTTTGGGTTTTAAGGGGGTTGGGGCCCTTTTCCAAATTTTTTTAAAATTTTTTTTTTTAAAAAAAATTTTTTGGGGGTTTCCCAAAATTAATTTTTTTAAATTTCAAAAAATTTAATTTAAAAATTTTTTTTTAAATGTTAGGAAAAAAAAAGGAAAAAAATTAAAAAAAGGGGGTTTTTTAAAAAAAGGTTCAAATAAACCCCCCTTTGGAAAAAAACCCCAAAAAAAAAAATTTTTTTAATTTCCCTTTGGGGCCCCCCCCCCCAAAAAAAAATTTTTTAAAAAAAAAAATTTAAAAATTTTTATTTTTTAAAATTTAAATTAAAAAAAAAAAAAAAAACTATAAAAAATTAAATTTTTAAAAATTAAAATTTTAAAATTTAAAAAAAAATTTAAAATTTTTTTTAAAAAAAATTTTTTAAAAATTAAAAATTAAAAAAATTTTTTTTTAAAAAATTCTTTTTTCAAAACCCTTTTCCCTTTTTAAAACCCCTTTTTTTTTTTATTAAAAATTTTTTTTTTTTTTAAAAATTTTTAAAAAAATTTTAAAAGGGGGTTTTTCCCCAAAAAAATTTATTTTTTTGGGAAAAAAAAAAAAAAAAAAAATTTTTTTTTTTTTAAATTTTAAAAAATTAAAATTTTTAAATTTTTTTTAACCCCTTTTTTTTTTTCCCCCCTTTTAAAAAAAAAATTTCTTTTAAAATTTTTCCTTAAAACCAAAAAAATTTTTTAAATTCCCCAAAAAAAATTTTTTTTTAAAAAGAAAAATTTTCCCCTTTTTAAATTAAAAATTTAAAAAAAAATAACCTTTAAAAAAATTTTTTTTTTTTAATTTTTAAAAAAAAAATTTTTTTTGGGTTTTTAAAGCTTTTTTTTTAAATTTTTTAAAAAAATTTTGGGGGTTTTTTTTCCCCAAAATTCCAAAAAAAACCCCAAAAAAAACCAAATTTTACCTTTTTTTTAAAAAAAAAAAAATTTTTCCTTAAAAAAATTTGTTTAAAAAAATTTTTTTTTTTTCCCCTTAATTCCGGGGGAAAAAAAAGGGGTTACCTTTTTTTTTTTTTAATTTTTTTGGGAAAAATTTTTTTTTTTAAAAATTTTAAAATTTAAATTTAAAAAAAATTTTTTTTTTTCCCAATTTTTTTTTTTTTTTTTTAAAAAAATTTTTTTCCCCAAAAAGGGGGTTTTTTTTTATTTTTTTTAGGTTTTTTAAAAAATTTTTTTTTTCCCTTTTAAAAAACCGGAACCTTTTTTAAAAATTTTTTTTTTAAATTTTGGGGTTTTTTTAAAAATTTTTTTAAAAGGGGCCCCCTTTCCCCTTTAAATTTTTTTTTTTTAAAAAAAATTTTAAAATTTTTTTTTTTAAAAATTTTTTAAAACCAAAAAAGGGGTTTGTTTTTTTGGTTTAATTTTTTAAATTTTTTGGGGGAAAAAAAAAAATTTTTTTAAAATTTTTTCCTTTTTTTTTTTTTAAAAATTTAAAATTTAAAAAATTTTTTTTTTTTAAAAAAAAAAGGGAAAAAAAAAAAATTTTTTTTTTTTTTTCCCTTTTAAAAAAAGTTTTTTTAAACCCTTTCAAAAAAAATTTTTTAAGGGGGTTTTAAAAAAAGGGTTAGGGCCCCCCTTTTAAAATTAAAAATTTTTTAAAAAATTTTTTTTTTGGGAAATTTAATTAAAAACCTTTTTTTTAAAAAAAATTTTAAAAAAAAAAAAAACCAAAAACCCCCTTTTTTTTTTAAACCCCCAAAAAAAAAAAATTTTTTTTGGAAAAAATTTAAAAATTTTTTTAAAAAAAAAAAAAATTTTTTTTTAAAACCTTTTCCCTTTAAAAAAAAAAAAAAAAGGGGGAAAAAAAAACCCCAAATTAAAAATTTAAAAAAATTTTTTAAAAAAAATTAAAATTTCCCCCCCAAAAAAAATTTTTAAAATTGGAAAATTAAAAAAAAATTTTTTTTAAAAAAAAAGGGGTTTTTTTTCCCTTTTCCAAACAAATTTTTTAAAAAAAAAAAAAATTTTTAAAAAAAAGAAAAAAAACTTTTTTTATTTTTTTTTTTTAAAAAAAATTTTAAATTTTTTTTTTTTAAAAATTTTTTAAAATTTGGTTGGGAAAAAAAAAATTTTTAAAATAAATTTAAAAGGGTTTGGGGGAAAAATTTTTTTGGGGGTTAAATTTAAATTTTTAAACCCTTTTTTTTAAAATTTTAAATTTTTTTTTTTTTGTTTTTTTTTTTGGAAAAAAACCCCCCAAATTTTTTTGGGGTTGTTTCCCAAACCCCCTTTTTTTTTTTTTTTTAAAATTTTTTTTTAAAAAAATTTTTTTTTTTTTTTTTAAAATTTTTTTTTTAACTTTTTTTTGGGGGGAAAAAAATAAAGGGAAAAGGGGGGGTTTTTAAAAATTTAAATTTAAAAAAAAATTTTAAGGGAAAAATTTTTTAAAAAAAAAAAAGAAAATTTTCCCCAAAGGAAATTTTAAAAAAAATAAAGAGGCCCAAAAAAAAAACCCCCAATGTGCCGACTTTAAATAAATTATATCTACTTTAATAAATAAACTATAATAATAGTATTACATTACATTGAACATGCACATATACAAAATAATAAATTCTAAAATGATTATAACTTAACCCTTGATTGATTATAAGAAAAGTTACATTTATGGTTTGTGGAAAGTGAAACAGGCGAAAAGTCAAAGGCAGATGAAGAGTGAAAATTGGGAGGATGATTGCCGAAAGTATTTACTGACGGTATTTAAGAAATAAGAAATCGGTAAGACCCCTTTATATATCTAAAAATAAAAAAATAAAATGAGACAATTTTCTTCATAACTCATGTGATCTCATCCTCAAGTGCCGAGTGAAATATTAACACCATGAGATCACATCCTGAAGTGCCGAATGAAATATTTACACCATGAGATCACATCCTGAAGTGCCGAGTGAAATATTTACATCATATGATCAAATCCTGAAGTGTTGAGCGGAATATTTACATCATGTGATCACATCCTGAAGTGTCGGGTGAAATATTCACATCATGTGATCACATCCTGAAGTGTCGGGTGAAATATTCACATCATGTAATCACATCCTGAAGTGCCGAATGAAATATTAACATCATGTGATCTCATCCTGAAGTGACGAATGAAATATTTACATCATGTGACAAACTTTCTAAACTAGCTTTTATATCTGTTCTTATGTTGTTGTATCTTGTTCAATAAAAAGACACGGAGAGCATCTTCTTGTAGAGCACCAAAACACAGGCTGGAGAGACTATAATATTTATTTAAAACAAATCGTTTTTGGAAAATGAAGCTCCATGTCTTAATTACGTCAAGATGTCATTTAATTTTCTAGGGCCATAAGAAAAATGTTTTGGATCTAAATTTTTTGTCTACCGGAGACCAAACGGCATGGAAGCAAGCAAGAAAATTAATATAAGACACCGTAAGGCCTCCAATAAATGTTGTACTCCGAAACGCTGAAATATATTTTGATTACACTGAAGTGCGATGGTGGCATTGTGACGCTATCTTGTTGATAGATTACAAAACTATAGTTTCAACGCTTTTCATGTTCACATGTCCATGTTAGAAGCAGATTTTCAGGTTTATAAATATATCTTTGAAATAAATAAAGGCAACAGTAGTATACCGCTGTTCGAAATTCATAAATCGATTGAGAAAAAACAAATCCGGTTTACAAACTAAAACTGAGGAAACACATCAAATATAAGAGGAAAACTACGACACAACAGAAACACAACATTAACACACACAGAAACGAAGAATAATATAACAATGGCCATTTTCCTGACTTGGTACAGGACATTTTAAGAAAAAATGGTGGGTTGAACCTGGTTTTGTGGCTAGCCAAACCTCCTGCTTTTATGGTAATGTTAAATATAACATTAAAATGACAACATTACATGACAGGACTACAATACAAATAAATGGGAGAACATATAGGACAGAGACACATACGAATAATAGCTAACAAAAGGTACCAGGTTTAAAATTTAATACGCAAGACGCGCGTTTCGTCCACACAAGACTAACCAGTGACGCTAAGATCAAAAAGTTCAAAAGCCAAAACAAGTACAAAGTTGAAGAGCATTGAGGACCAAAAGTTCAAAAAGTTGTGCCAAATACGGCTAAGGTTATATGTCTGGGATAAGAAAATCCTTAGTATTTAGAATAATTCATACTTTAGCAAACAGTTAATTTATAAAATGACTATATAATAGATATACATGATAACACTGAGTGGTGACTAACTACAGAATAAAACGGATACATAAAACAACATAAACCAGCACAGCCGAGTTAGCCAAAGAGATCAACGCAAAAAGTGACGTCACATTTGAATTTCTGAAATTTCCCAAAATAGGATAGAATTATAATAGAATTCAAGATTTGGTTTATAATACTCATATAAAATTTATTAATAACAATGAAAATTACAATACTAATTAATATAAAATGTGGTAGTAATTAGATAATTAATAGTATTATCTAGCTATGTCGGTGTTTCTTCTAAATCAAACTGTAAGCCAAATATATCGTATAAATTTAGTTGACCCAAACTAAAATCTAATTAATGAACTGGGTGATTAATTATCTTAATCATAACACACGAATACAACAGAAAATAATAAGATTTACAACTACAAACGATAAGACATTTGACAAAATCCGATGAGAATAACAAATATAACATCAAAACTAAATACATGAATTTTGGATAGAAAAGTACCGTGACACGTCTTATAGCAATGCGAATTCACACTCAGCAAAACAGTCACAATCGGGAATAAGTCACGTTCGGTAATTAAAAGATCAGACGACGTAATGTCAAACCACAATCTAACACGTGGTAAAATGTCCTTAGTTAGTTTGGACAAAGACACATCGTATGGATCGATCAATTTGTGATGGTGTCCGTAAAATTTACGGAGTGTCATTTTAATCTGTCCTCCTCAGAACTTTGTTGGAGCAGTTTCTGCGTTAGAGCACACTCCTGTATATGAAGTCCGTATAGTGTGAACATGCACGAGCATAACATATCAATTAAGATATGTAAACACCATACGAAAGGGCAGAGGGTATGTTACTGCTGAGAAATGGGAAATTGATAATTGGGAAGTTGAAATCGTCCCTTTTAGCATAGATTTTCGTGTGAAGTCGTCCATCTGTGTCAATATTGAGGAAAAGATCAAGGTATGAAGCAGTACTTCTAGTATCAGTAGTATCCTTAATTTCAAGTTCACTATGATATATGAGATGTAAGTATTGACTGAAATATGGGTTATTCAATGATAGGACATCATCAATATATCGGAAAGTAAAATTAAAGAATTTCGCAACGTGCTTTTTCTTTTGTCTTTTGGGAGGTTCTGAATGAATTCTGCTTCATACGAGTACAAAACAAATCGGCCAGTATGGGTGCACAATTAGTACCCATTGGAATACCGACTGTCTGTTGAAATATAAACCTCCAAACTCAACAAATATATTGTCGATCAAAAGTCCAGCATTTTAATAATATCATCTTCAGTATATTTTCTGGTAGATTCAGTGTGGTTCTTCACAAAATATGAATTATTGTAACCTAAAACAAGAAATTGGGAATCTACGATTCCCATTTTATAGACAAAGCTCTGTTTAATGAGATGGTGAAGTAGATCTTTCAATTGAGCATGGGGAATAGTAGTGTAAAGCGTAGAAAAATCAACAGCCTTATGTTGCTGCAAAATTGCAAAGATTGTGATCGAAGATTAAGCAGTAGATCTTTCGAATTTTGAGAATCCACATCTGGTTAACACCACTGGTAGAATATATCTCATCACAATATTTTGAAGCCCATCTTTAAATAAAATTGAGAATGGAAATGGGAAACGTGTCAAAGAGACAATTTCCCGACCAAAGAGCAGAAAACAGCCGAAGTCCACCTTTGAAAGTATGCAGCAAAATAAAATAGGACGATTTCTCATTTAGTATGAAACTACAACTTTGGACATTCATCATATGAAATACATGCTTGCATGAAATACATGCTCGTATCTCAAATGTTGCAAACACCGCTTGAGGACATGTACATTTAAGGTATAGATGAAACTACAATATAAGCAGGAACTTACATATGATATTCAAACAGAAAACGATTATCGCACAATCATAATTTGCATGGTAAACAGAATTATTGCAGGATGGTCTTTTACGATTATATCATTTCAACGATACACCTACATATCATCGATACCTTAATGCCATAAATGATTGATGGACAATAATGAATGCAAATTGATATATCAACGAATATAAAAATCTACTTCTTATAATAATTGCATATCTGTAGCTTTTAAACTAGCTATTTCGCGTCATAAAGACCATCAGCGTGTTGTACCTCACATACCTCGAAAGGTGTACCACCGACTTCATTTCCTGAGTGTTGAGAAGTTTAGGAGTTTATGAATTTCGAACAGCGGTATACTACTGTTGCCTTTATTTATGCCTTTTGAAATCTTAAATGCTTTTCTTCTACATTTACAAATTTTCGTCGATGAAACAATGTACGCGTCTATACACGATTCACAGAACGTGTGAAGACACGGTAGATACTTCGGAACTTTGAATGTTTCCAAACAAATTGTGCAGGTTAATTAATCATCGAAATTTTCAGTATCTTTAGTTATTGTCGGCATTTGAAAATAAGCTTTTACCGTTGATACTTCCTTGTGTACGTGCAATCATAATAATTGATTTAAAGTGTGTTTACCTAGTCATTACAGGTGGATTAAATGGGCAATCATTTTAAAGATAGCAGGATTGTAGATAAATTTTCTCGTGGTTACAAGATAGCATCTGGGGTAAAATTCTTGAACTGTTTTATCTATTTACGTATTTTACTGATAACTGTCCTTTTGCAGTTAAAATTGATATTATTTTGTGGTTTAAGTTTAAGTTATTTAGACCTCAATAACTTTTAAAACCAGCATAGATTTTTTCTTGTTATTGGACAGAAGCTTCTTCAAGATCAAGAGCCAAGGGTCATGAAATCTGGAGACAAATTTGAAAATGTTCTTTTTCCGCATTTTACTGATCAATAGACTTTTGCAGTTAACGTTTAAATACAGTATGACAATAAAGAAAACGAGAAACTGATGGTGCTGATATTTATCCCAGTTCCCTCGTTTATCTACCCAATTCCCAAATGAAAGACTCTCTTTAATGATATTTTGATATATATTGCAATCGATATGCTTGAATCAAAGTCAACCATTCAAAAATACCTAGAACTGTCTATCAGAAGTGTTTTGTATTAAACATTCATTAAACACATGTTATGGTTATATAGAATAGGAATGGAAACGGAGAATGTGTCAAAGAGACAACAACCCGATCAGAGAGGCGGGTTTCAGTTGGACCCTATACAATAGTGTATACTAGTTCGGTGAAATGGATGCCACACTAAACTCCAAAACATACAAATAAACCAAAATATAAAAACACAAAAGAGTAACAAAAGCTACAGGTTCCTGACTTGGTACAGGCACAAAAATGCAGCGGGTTAAACTTGTTTTGTGAGATCTCAACCTCCCCTATATATCTGGCCAATGTGGAATAAACAAACAGCAATATGCACAGTAAAACAAAGTTTTAAAAAAGTCTGAGTCCGATGTTAGAATAAGTAACTAAGCAAAATGACAATGATCAACATAAATTAACAAAGGACTACTAGCAGTTACTGACAGTAGATATAAGAAGATGTGGTATGAGTGCCAATGAGACAACTCTCCATCCAAGACAAAATTTATAAAAGTAAACCATTATAGGTCAAAGTACGGTCTTCAACACGGAGCCTTGGCTCACACCGAACAACAAGCTATAAAGGGTCACACAATTACTAGTGTAAAACCATTCAAACGGGAAAACCAACGGTCTAATCTATATAAAAACGAGAAACGAGAAACACTTATGAACCGCAGCAACAAACGACAACTACTGAACATCAGATTCCTGACTTAGGACAGGTGCAAACAATTGCAGCGGGTTTAAACGTTTTAATGGTACCAAACCTTCACCCTTATCTGAAACAATAGTGTAACATCACAACATAGAAAGACACACTATAAAATATCAATTGAAATGACTTACCTCAATTAACACTAGTGAACATGCACTGAACAAATAAATTTGATCTATGATACAATGTAAATACAAAATAAATAAACTAAGGAAGAATAATTAAAGTAACATGTTATACCGCTGTGAAATGTTAAACAATTTAAGAAAAACAATATGCTTGAACAAAATATCAGCCATTTGCAATTACTTTAAACACAGGTCAATGAAAATAATTTTGTTGTTAGGTATACGTGTACAGTTCAAATGGAGAAAGGAAATATTTTACAAAATAAATAATTTTGATGTTCATAGTACGAAGAAGTGAAAATTTATAGTAATACCAAACACTTATCAAAGCTGGTATATAGACCAGATATTACCCTGAATAAGTAAACATTAAATAACAAAAAAACATTACAATTAGTATCAACAGGTCAAATAAACAAGAAAGTACGATATGGGAGTACTCGCAGTTACTGACAGCTAGTTAAAAGCCAAAAACAAATAATAATAAAAAAATCATGCATCAGAGACTAAAATCAACTAAAACATATCCCAGGGATTTAGTATTTTAACGTCATGGACAGTCAAAGAAGAAATGATATATGTGCAATGCCAAAAAAAGGCAGTAGGATAGTTAGGAGGTAACCTCTTTATAGATCAAAATGAACGTGGATGTGTCTTTATATATCCCGTTTGAAAAAAATACAAATTGAGTTATGTTTTAATTTGCTGATGACAAAATCGATATTAGTGCCAATGTAAACTATCTTCAAAGATCTAATTACAGCATTGGTAAGATAACCTTTACTAATAAGTTTGTTTAAAGGTTCGATGAGTTTACACGGATCAGATAGTAACTTCCGCGCTTTAAGTACAATATTACCGTAAAATTTAGGATGTGAAATACCGTTTTAAGTCAGTTTTCTACAGGTACAGCCAAATTTACTAATCAAATCTTTCTATCTATGAAAGAATTTAGTAAAAGTTTTACGTAATTTATGGTAACGAAATCCCTGACTTAATAATTTACCACTGATGCATTGATTACGTTCGTTAAAATCTATGACATCACTACACACACGGGCATAACGAACGAGTTGGGATACATAAACACCGTATGATGGAGCCAAAGGAACATCGCCGTCTAAAAAAGGAAAATTAACAATAGGGAATGAAAAGTCGTCTCTTTGTCGTAAATTTTAGTATGGAGTTTACCTTTAGAGATTGAAATGTCCAAATCTAGAAAAGGACAGCTACTGCTGTTTATGTTAGATTTGGTTAAAGTAAGTTCTTTTGGGTAAATTTTGGTAGTATATTTAGAGAATATTTAACGAAAAATATTATCCAGATAACGGAAGGTATTGTTGAATGTATCAACCAAATGTAACAATGACGTGTCTTTACTGAGTTTGGTCATAAACTGAGATTCATAGCAATACAGGAATAAATCTGCTATTAAAGGGCGCAGTTAGTGCCCATAGGAATACCTACTACTTGTCGATACACTTTATCGCCGAAACGTACATATATGTTGTCCAGGAGAAAATTTAAAGCTTCAATCATATCTTCACATTTCCAGTAAGTGTATCTAGCATACTTTCCTTTTCGTTACAGAAAAAGCCTTAAACGAGTTACAGCAAATAAATTTGTAATGCGATTTTTCAAAAGACCATTTAATTAAATATGAAAACTTTTCTTGATAAGATTGTGTGGTATAGAGAGTAGAAAAATCATAACTGTCAACAGAGTTAAAAGAAAGGACCATCAAAAGCATGTATTTTATCTAAAACCTCTAAAGAATTTTTAACACTCCAAAATAATTAATACCATTATTTTCATAAGCTTTATTACAAAAGTTAATAACAAGTTCTTTGATAGTAGTTAGGAGGTAGTTAGAAGCACTGATAGATTGGTAGTAGAACACTTACTAGATGCGGAATGAAACGGAATTTAAATGGTTTTTGTGCAATGTAGGCAACCAG
>JAASAO010004358.1:0-13519 GCA_017311375.1 Mytilus coruscus
GAATGATTACCACTAGGAAGAATTATTTTAATATATATTCCTTGTAAGCAGCAACCCTCTATCAAGTAAATCATGAGTTCTGAAATATCGTATCAACTGGGAGATATACACTCCATATGAAGCCTCTGCTACTACTATAACTTTACTGACCTCTAGCTGGAACGCTGCTACATAGAAATGGAAAGTTGACAAATAGGATTACTAAAATAATCTTTTTTGTCGTTAAGTTTTGTTCTCAGCTGATAATCATTGTCAATTTCTAGATGTAAGTCAAGATATGAGGCAGAATTAACTGTATCTGTATCAAACAGGTTATGTTTAACGTGTATTTATGGGACATGTCCTAATACACTGGAAATAGCATGTGTTTACCAGGTTAGCTTCTTTGAAACTCAAATAAATCTAAATATAACAGTTTTATTTCTGATTTTCTTGAATCGTTTTAATTCACCCTTATCCGATTATTTAAATCATATTCAAAAGTATAAACTTTTATCAACTGGGAGATATATACTCCATATGAAGACGCTGCTGGGATGTTACTATACAGGTCATTTTCAAAAATGTCGAATTTTCAGTACACCCATGCTAAAATTTTTATTTCTAATGGAAAATGCAGTTGTAAGTGTTTAAATGAAAGTTTGTAGGATTTATGAGTCAGAACATTAATAATAAACACGATTTAGATCTATTTTGATAAGATAAACATATATTTAAGTCCGATTTTTGCGTAATTTATGTGCGTACAGTGTCCGAGTAACACATTTCAAATGATTTTTTCTTATTTTCTGATCGCCTTGATATCTGCAAAAGGGACTTTTTTAGAACGTAAATAATAACTCTAACGAAAAATCGTAGCTTCTTTATTATTATATGTAACATTTTTTCTACAAACTATATTCAATCAGCGTACATGAAGTTCATGTCCATCCTGTTACCGCTACTTAAATCAGCCGTTAAATTTTCTCTCTATGAATATTGAACTAGTCAGTGTTGATTTCAAAATGCAAAGTAACCTAAACATTTAACACAGCACGTTTCTTGTATAACAGTGTAGAGAAAAGAAATTTCAAGACATTTAGTGAAAAAAAATAGTGGGTACTTTTTTGTCATGTCTATGCTGTTACCAACATATTGATTAATTACACCAATATTATACTTGCAAAAAGTGCAATAACGTGTTGGAAACCAAAATCACAACATAAAAACATTATCACTTCATCAAAGGGAGTAGTTATTTCACAACAGCATTCAAAAATGAAGAAATTTGTCTATCCTGTTATGTCTATCCTGTTACTATGGTTGCTATGGTTACAGTAACAGGATAGACAATAGTAGACAGAAACGTCTTTAAAAAGTTTATAATAACATATAGTTGCACACATAATGAAATGTTTCGTTGTTTGAACTCATCTAAAGGTTATAACGTCTTAATCTTCGCAATTTAGCATTTGCAGGTGCAATACTGCTATCGGTAACAGGATAGACAAAAAGGTAACAGGATAGAACTTAATATAGTGATATATCATTAACGTACGTTCCTGTTACCAATAAAATAAAGACAAAAGTAAACCAACGTGCGAGGGATTTACTTGATGTTGGGTTTATTTGAAAGAGAGAACAAATGCTGAACATTATGAATTGCTATCTTAGACTTGCATTACTGATGGTTATTTTTATATCCTTTGAAAACCAATTTTTAGAGGCATTTTTCAGTACAACATGGAAAATTGGCAAATAATCTATCATTTCACAGAATGAATATATTTAGAAGTTTTTACTCTTGAAAACCATCTTATTGGCTACGAAAAACAAGCTTAAAATTTTATCGAAACCTTTTCTAAATAACCCGAAATTTCTTTTGAACATGGTAACAGGAGAGACAAAATATTGCACCACCTATCAAAAATGTTTCAATGTATTCTTGAATGACATTATCAAAATTGCATCTTTTATATGTTGTTCTATAAGTACTGTTTGTTTTTATTTGCTAATGACGAGGGTTGTTTGAATAAGTAACTTTAAATCAATTTTGAAATTTCAAAATTCGACATTTTTTGAAAATGACCCATTATACACAGAAATTGAAAGGTCACAATAGGAAAGGCATGTTTATTTCTGATTTCTTTGAATCATTTACTTTTACTCCGGATCCCTAACCAATCATTTAAATCATGTTTGGGTTCACATTGTATAAAACTATAAACTTTGTAAAGGAAAAAATATTGTTAAATTTCAAACAAATATAATGATTCTCAATCAAACAAACATAAATGAAGCTATACTTAAGTTTTCGTTTATCTTTTCGATCTTCTGTTATTTATCCATTTAGAACGATTTCATAATAAATAAAACATATTTCTTGATAGGGAATGTGTATATTATCTTAATCAGGTAAGAAACTTATGCGACAGCTTCCAAAGTTTATTCTTTCATTATTATTTTAATTACAGATACAAAATAAAACACCTCAGTCTAAATTCTCACTATGACACTTCCCACTTATCACTCCTGGTGGACTGTTAGTCCCCGAGGGTATCATCGACTCAGTAGTTAGTGTCTCTCTACTGATATAATTTATAACAAAACTTTTTTAAGAAACCAAGGTTCCAATCTCCCTCGGGCAAACGGTTGACATTAGATGAATTTGGTTAATTTGTGTGTCCTTGTTGGTCACGTGTGTAGGTCTTATATATCCCAGGGCTGATATGCATAAAACCACTTAAGTTAAGATATCCAATCGTAGTACTAATTTATCGTAGTACATGATGAAAAATCCGTCCGTTCGGAACAAATCTTAACTTAAGTAGTTTTATGCATATCAGCCCTGGCTTTCAAACGTTTGAGTGTTCCTGAATATTGTAAATGTAGAAAAGCTCTTCGGAAGCACGAAATTAATAGTGTTATTTTCATTTCACATCAAAGATTTTGGAGTCTTAAATGGAAATTCCATTTATCTCAACTTGGTTTTTTATCGGTGGTGTGCATTTGGAAAACGTGAATTATTGAAATAAAATTTTTTAAAAAGTCCTTCAGAGGAGTCCCTCTTTGAGTTTCGCAGAAAGAGACGAACTAATCAAGAAATTTATAAAATTTATATCGCTATAATAATCCGGTCTAAACCAGTCTGAAAGAGGTGACCATTTAGTATTCTGGGGTGGGTCGAAAAGAATACACAAAAACAAAAAACCAAGGATATGAAGATGCTGTCCACAAAATGCCGGAAATGATTGTGTACAAAAGAGTGATTTGCAGCGCGAAATAGATTAACCGGTCTTGCAATAGATGAAAATAAAATTCCGTCTGCCAAAAAATCCTCAGGCCTGCCATCACTCCCACCCCCTTTTCAACCCCAAAAAATCAAACGGTCTTACTTCACCAGATGCGCATTTCGACAACGAATGTCTCCAAATAATACGTGTACGGGTAACTAAGGCATTTTCATGTAAAAGGATGTCGATAAAGCTTATTTTTATACCGTTATCTTTTCTATGATTGATTAGATGTTAATTGCATTCAACGAGAAATAGTTCAAAGATTTGCCAGAGGTAAATAAGTTTAACAATTAATTAATACACTTTCTATTTTCAATTTATACAATGATCTTACTATCAACATAAACATCACAGAGGTGCGAATTATTGCCCCTCTGGATAGGCGGTGTATCAAAATCTTTAACAATGGATTCTGAGTCTTATATTGTATCAGCCGTAAAGTCATATGATCCTTCAAACTCAACAAAAAAAAAGTTTTAACTACTTGAACGGCTTACTTTGGACTATAAAACACGCGTTCAAAGAATTTCTTTTAAAAGGGAATATTTTATTTTATCCAAAATCTTCAGAAATGTACTGCTATTGAAATAATATCTTCACGTACTCTAATTCGCCGACAGCTATTTCGTATGCAGTGACCTTAAGTGTGACAACTTTCGTTAGAAATTCGGCAATGGCACAGTTCAAGTGCGAAGGAAAAGAAAAAGAAAGAAAAAGTTATCTTACTTATTTTCACGTGCTTCTTGCTTCTGTGTTGATTGTTTATCGAGGTCACGATTCGGTGAACTTCGGCAACAAAACCCGAAAGTTAATTAACTGCCAAAGTTTTCGATACAAAAATCACCAAATGATTTTTTTGTGTTGATTATACGGTAATGGATTCGGAAAAATAAAAAGTGGACATAGGACTTTGTTTAGTTTATATGCATGTATTGCTCAATTATTTCCTTAACATTATAATCACCAGAAACTCGTTTCATATGACTTTAATATCACAAGGATCCTATATTTTGTTAATTTCGATGTAAGTATTCAACTTTTGTTGCCTTAATTTTCGGTAAATTTATATGATCGGTTAGCAGTGGTTCCGACGATCGTACATATTAATTCAGAGATTTGGCCTATAGTAAGGACGAATTTTTGTTTATAAACTAAATATACTTTACAAATAACCCACATTTCAGTGAGTGCGCGCAACTCATATATCCCAGTGATACAGATGTACGACTTCAAACTAGAATCTATAACAAACGTGATGATGTTTACTGACCAATTGTCAACTTCCCATTTCTCACCCTCTGTCCCATCATATGACGTTTACGCATCTCAATTGATACGTTACGCTCGTGCAAGTTTAGACAATACGGACTTCATTAGCAAGGGTATGCTCCTTACACAAACACTGCTCCAACAGAGTTATGATGAAGAACGACTGAAATCAACGCAACATAAGTTTTACTGTCACCATCCCGAATTGGTTGACCGATACGATATGTCTGTGTCGCAGCTGACTATGGACATGTCTTCGCTATCTTAGGTCTTTAGATATACCAAAATAGTCGTCTAATCTTTACAGCAGAATGCATCGAGTGTGTAGGTAAAGGTAATTAATATCTTTGGTTAGCTTGCTTGCTGAACCGTGAAGTCATTATTAGGTTAGGTAAACTACCCTCCTTTAAGAGTAGGCTAGTCCGACAGATAACCAATCTATCTGCATGTCTTTGGGACTAGACTATTCCGAAAAGAGGGTAGTATGCTAACCTAATAATGACTTCACGGTTCAGCTAACAAACAAGCTAACCAAAGATTATATCTTACCTACACACTTAATGCATTCTGCTGTATTTTACCGATTAAAGAGTTATTTGTTAACTGTGTGCTTTGCCTGTTTTATATAAGCGCATTGCATGTCTTATGTGCTTTGAATATTCTAAATTTGTTTTGAGTGTTTATGTGCTTTGTATTTATTAATTAACTGTTTACAAAACCTTGAATTGTTCGGAATACGTAGGATTTTCTACCGCAGTAATAAATTACCCTTAATAGCTGTATTTGGCAATTTTATTTCTTAGGAATTTTGGGTCCTCAATGCTCTCTTTATTTGGCCTTTTTAACTTTTTTTATTAGAGCGTTATTGATAAGTCTTTTGTAGACGAAACGCGCGTCTGAGTACGAAATTATAAGCCTGTCGGTATCTTTGATGAGATTTTTGTATGATTTATTTGTATGTGTTGCAACTTCGATCTTTATTTGGTAACATGGGGTGAGCAGCTGATACCCCACCCTTTTCATATATTTTGAATAGCAAAAACATACCCTATCATATATTTGTGAGAGAAAAAAAATACCAAACCTATAGCTATCATGCTTACGCTATTTCAAGTAGAGATAAATATATTTTACAAATATCTGATGTATATACGACTGTAGTTTTAATCGCGCCTGTAAATAAAATCAACATCTGCATGATTAGTTTCGTATACTTTGTCATATATTTCATCGTAATTTCTCGACCTTATACATGAAGCTGGAAGTAGTAACCTGTTCCAGCGGCTTATTCCTACAACCAGTTACATAGTAAGTGGCCCTCGGTGGTCATACAGCTCGTCCGGGGTTGTTTCATTTCATATCTTCATGCTTCTGTCAGATAATGGTCACAATCTACAAACTGATTATCCTGCCATGACTTTGTTACGCATACGGACCCCTTCCCCTCTCCCATTATGTTTGCTTTTAGTTCAGCTTTGTGCTTTTACAAGCCCAGGAGGAAGAGCGTTCCAATTTCTGATTGTTCGTGTGAAAATTGAATATTTGCGATAATCACTTGATATCGGTGGAGGATGGAAGCTTCTGTCATGCATATTTCTGGGCAGTCGTTTTGGTGGCATTAAATAACCTTCCTTTGTTATTGCTACTTTATCATTTTCTGTTGTTATAGAGCAATGTTAGTCTATCTTTATATGTTTTTTGTTATTTGAAGAATTTTGTGTTGGTGGCAGACGTTGGATAGTTTTGAATAGTAAATTGTTCACAACTTTTATTTAGATTCAGGACAATTTATATATAGAGCGTGAAATATGACACCTGTTTATTGTTTACTGTCAAAGGCATCATACTAACATCAGTAACCGATGTATCATAAGTTTGATTATTTGTGTCGTTGTGTTGCTGTCTGGATGACGCATGCCCCACATCATTCTCCTTTTCATAATTTATATGAACAAATTGCTGGAGTCATATAGCTCTTGAAACAAGAAAAATGATTTTTAACTTAGAATAATTGAATGATATAATTTAAAGAAAGATAGAAGAAACATTTATTTAAGGTTGGGTGTCTTTTCTGACCATCCCTTCTGGACATGTTGCAAAAATACTTTGTTGGTTTAAAATATTTTATCAACATACATGATAATGTGACCCTATTTTTATTTAATATTTCGAAAGTATTTATGAAAAGAAAATCTTTCCGATTGAATTTGAACCAATTCTATCGTTTAATGTTCCTCAATAAGGAAAAAGGAAAAGTTCCTGGCCCTATATAACCCATATCAGAAGTCCATGGACTTCTGCCCATATTGAATAACTGTTATTTCGTGAATTCAATGCATTTTAACGAAAAAAGGCCCGTGAACCCCAGTTTTTTGCCCCAGCTACGATAGTAGAGGGGCATTATGTTTTTCGGTCTGTGCGTCCGTTCGTTCTTTCGTTCGTTCGTTCGTCCGTTCGTTCGTCCGTCCGTCCGTTCATCCATCTGTCCCGCTTCAGGTTAAAGTTTTTGATCAAGGTAGTTTTGATGAAGTTGAAGTCCAATTGAAACTTAGTACACATGTTCCCTATGATATGATCTTTCTAATTTTAATGCCAAATTAGAGTTTTGACCCCAAGTTCACGGTCCACTGAACATAGAAAATGATAGTGCGAGTTGGGCATCCGTGTACTATGGACACATTCTTGTTTTATATCTTTTATATCTATTTTTATAGTAAAATTTGTGAAATTTTATAGGCCCTATATATTTTTTATAGTAAAATTTGAAAGTACATTGACTTAGAAGTTTAAGAAAAAAATCTATCGTCGAACATTTAGACACCCCAACTGACAATTGTGTGTTTGTTTTGTTTTAATTTTAAACGTACGTGTTTTAATCAAGTGATAATATTATGTTTAAAAATTTGATTTATATATATCAATATACATATCAAATTACAGTACGTATAATAATGTCTACTCCGACATTGACATGATTTTATTTTTAAATTTTAACATCGGATACCTAGTTTCTCTCCCTATCCAATATTTGGACCAACGATGACAACATTTGTTTAGACTACTCAACATTATGCTTTTTAGTTTTTATCGAATATAGGGAAAATAGAGATGGAAAAATTCATTGAGACTCACCTTAAACTGTTAGATCTAGAAAGAGAAACTGAAATAGAAGAAACGAGGTTTACCATTTGTTATTATTAGACATTTTATCTATTGTCGCATTGAGGATTTGGTTTACGTCCACGATACAAAAACTTGTAGAAGTTTATTTTTGATTAATATAATTCATAGCAATCATTTGGTCCATACATTTTAGTTGTGACAGGAAAAATCGTGGTTTTGACCTGGGTCCGTTCGCTGGGGGTTTGTTCCCCCTATTTAGAAAATACATGTATATTATCATTAACAGTACTTTATATACCTATTCAGGTATTAAGTTGGTAAATATATTAGCCTTCTATTACTTTAGGGTCCAACCATTACTATTTAAAAACGGAGGGTCCCACAATATACATGATACATGTATATAGTGTATTTAAAACATTATGCTGTTGTATTATTTTATAAAAAACACATCATTTTCTCGTTCTTTCATGGATGCTGCCATTTTATTGACTACTATGCATGCTTTTAGAAAAACCCCTGGAAAATTAATAAGCAAATTGTTTATGACGTCATTTGACAGTTACACGTATCAGGATTACGTTTTGAGATGGGCTATTCACAATAGATTTTTACAGTTTTTTAAAAAATAGATTCTACTGTAGACTTATACATTTTGTGCAATTCTACCTGGCTAATGCATCTTAAACTTTCAAACTGTACTCTAGTTTTTGAATCTAAAATTTAGTCACATTTTCTACTTTTATCAAGACTAGTGTTCCAGTGATCCTTACAGAAGATTTTTCAAGGTTGGATCTTATAAAATAATTACAGTATTTCTCTGTTAAATTTTTTTTATATATTTTATACCTTTTACAATACTATTTAGTTTTAATATATATGCTTTATAAATATATGTGTACACAAAATGTATGTACCTTAATTTTATGACCAAAAATTAAAACTTTTAAAATATTATACATTTTAAAATAAATAAATAATTTAAATTCTTGGTGTACTTGGGAATATTGGGTATACTGAATCTAACCGTGTATTTTTATTTTGAATATTGGACCATAACAGGCAAAAGTCCAATTTCAAGTTTTTCAGTTCTTTGACCACATTTATTTGGTGTCAGAAACCTATACTGTGTCAAATATTTAATCACAGTCCAAATTCAGAGCTGTATCAAGCTTGAGCGTAGTGTCCATACTTGCCCCAACTGTTCAGGTTTCAACCTTTGTGGTCGTATCAAGCTGCGCCCAGTGGAGAATTTTATTTAAGTTTTACAGAAACTATGATAGATAGACAGATCTTTAAAAGGCAAAAATGTTCAACAAAATAAGACCAACAAATTAGTCAAATAACCAAAATTGTCAACTGACCCATTGTATTAAAGAATAATTGCCCTTATTAATCATAGTCACACTTCAAATACAGAAACACTGTAAAATGAATGCACTGTTTATGAATAATGCATAAAAAATATTGGATAGCACAGTTTTACTAATGCACAACCTTTCCCCTTTCTTATTGAAACTACAATGTATTTATCATGTTAGTCCTAAAAGTAAAACGCACAATAAGAAACCTTCAAAGTGCAGCTTCAAAGAGGATAATTGCTAATTTTAACAAGAAGATAGAAAACGTAACATGATTTGTGAAATCTGAATTGTGAAAACTTTCTAGAATGACATGTGCCCATCCTTATTTCAAAAGCCTTGATATGCTCTTGATAACTGACTGGAAAATTTGAGGAAATATGAGTTAATATCAATAAAATTTGTTTAATTTTTGATTTCAGAATTTTGACGGAAAAGTTGCCACCCAAAGAATTACAAAGAAGGGAGTTTGTCTGTTAAAACTTAGAATCAGTGGACGTAAAACAGGGTTGTATGGCAGAACTATCTTGTCTTTTGAGGCTTCTGGTGGTATCAAGGAATTTCCATCCCATAATATTACTTCAGGTACTGTAAAGTCTTGAAAATTAGATACTCTATGTCAGAAGGCTTTAGTTCTTAATTTGGTACAGCTTGTAATGTTTATTTTATGCCCTGCCTACAATAGTAAAGGGCATTATTTCTTTCCGTCTGTGAGTCTGTTAGTCCATTCTGTTTCAGATTAAAGTTTTGATGTAAGGTAGTTTGTGGTCACGCTAACTTAGGACTAAATACACATGTTCGTGATGTTTATTTTGAAATGAACTATTTCATATATATGCCAAATTAGGGTTTTGACCCAGATTATGTGGTTTACTGAAAAGGTGCACTTTGGACATATATTCATGTTTATCTTGTTTTCAAAATAAATGCATTAGGAGCTTAAAGTATAAAAATAGGGAGATGTCGTATGATTGCCAATGAGACAAATATCTACCAGTGAACAAGGGTGTAAACAACTGCAGGTCACCGTTCTACCTTCAACAATGAGCAAAACCCATAACTAATAGTTAGCTGTAAAAGGCCCAAGATAACAAAATGTTAAACAATTCAAAAGATAAAACTAACCATCTGATTTAAGATTAACATTAAACATGTTAAATGAAAAAAACAATTTTATAGAAAACATATTTGATTAAATTTACACAAGTTGCAGGAAGTAGTCCATGGTATATAAATCTATTTGTTCTACATGTACATTCTTTTTATGGACAAAGGGAAATAACTCATTTCACAATATTGTCTAGATATGCTTTATAAAATGCAGTGGTTTTAAGTTTATAATGCAATTGAAAGCAATTTTATCCTCTAAAGGCTCAGTACCACTTAGATTAACAAAATTTATACTCTGATCAGAGGCGGATTTATGGGAGCAGGGGTCCAGCCCCTTATTTAGCTACATATATGGTTAATGCATAAACTTTACATACCCACTCCTAACGTTGCCTCCCCTTTTAAAATCCTGGATTCACATCTGTAGTCATAAATGTATTAACCAGTGGAGTAGAGATTTGAGTTTTTTAAAGTTGCATAAGAGTTTTTTCTTTTGAAGTAGAGGAAGATTACATTGATGTCTATTTGAATCATTGATATCATGTGAATATTCCAAATAAGGTAGGAATCCAAAGAGTCTACTGAAATATGGTCACCTGGTCTTCTCCTGTTGGCAGTAAAACCCATGCTTAGGTGACATCTGTTTGGCGGTACAGTATATATATAAATACCCAGCCATGTCCAGTTAGAATTGGGAGTTATGTTTGATATCTTTTAAAGGTAGAGCACCATGTTCTCTGCACATTAAAGAACTTTGAAATGTCCATATGTGCCCTTTTCATGGCAATTTCAGCCCTTATCCAAACATTCACTTTTTCCAGTCGCAGTCTAAATTTCCGCCCTTCATCCTGGTGGACCCTCTGTGCAGGTCTTACCTATTAGATTTATTTGTTAATTTGCTGCTATTGCTGTCATGACTATGCATGAAATATATGACATTGGACAAGGTAAAAGCCATCAATCCATTAAATAAGGGAATCTCTTTCATTACCTGTGTATCAGTTGTACCAAAATTATTATGCTACAAAGACATAGATAGAAGAACATTGATGGTTTGAAACATTCCTTTTATACAGATGTTATTTATTCTACATCTGTCTAGTTTGGCTTTGGTGTTGTACAAATTAAGGATTAAATAATCTATTTTCTTTTACAGCATCGTTAATGTTTTGAACATAAAATTAAAGGTGTTTGGCCATTACTATGTTCTATGTAAATATTTATGATACAAGGGTAGATTTACTTGTATACAATGTCCACTAGGTTATATCAAATTATTATAGGACAACTTTTTAGTCTATATAGAAACAAAAGGCATATCATACTACAATACAGAAAATACAGAAATGATCAAAGCATAAATAGATAATTTCAGTCTTCACAAAAAGTTTTGGCCAACTAAGCAAAAATTAGTTTTCACCAAATTTCTATATATATATTTATAAGCCTTGTAATGCCTTTGTTACAGAAGCTTGTTATTGAACCTATTTCATTTTCACTGGTTTTGGCCAGTTGTTGGGGTTTATCAGGAAGATTGAGTAAACTTTGGAAGTTCAACTGAATGGTTGTTAAACAATAAATGTAAGCAGATATTGCACAAAACAAACAAAAAACTCCTTGAATTTGACTCTAAATTTCAGGTGATATAGTAGGATTGTGTCAATCATCAAGTGATCAACAGACAGACAGTGCCGGTTCTGGAATCATCACAAGAGTTAGTCAGACAGAGATCAATGTGGCATTTGATGAGAGCCAGGACCTATTCTCATTGGACGATGATGCTTTGTATAAGCTGACTAAATTAGCCAATGATGTGACATACAAAAGAATCAAAAAGTAAGTAAAGGATTAGGCCAAAATTACATTTATATTGTTAGATGTTTCCTACCTACCCACATAAAAGCAGCCTACCTGAAAAAATGTATGACAAATTGGTTCATATTTTTATAAGAGTTTTCCTGCTCTTAAGTTGTTTTCATGCCTAAAACATGTAACTTGATGTTGCAAAAAAATCCTACCTACCTACCCAACCCTGCAATGCATGGGTAGGCAACATCAAGCAAAGAATTTTTTAAAGGTACCAATTCACAAAGTTCTGGTACAATCTGATTACATGTCCTGCATCCAAGGATCTGAAACATCTCTGTTCTACTTGTTGTTCTGATAAATATAATTTACCAATGAAATTTATGCCTACAAATAAGTTCACTGTGTGAATCTTTGTAACTAAACCTCAGGACCTCAAAAATGTCTTCACAACAGAAAATAAAGCAGAGTGTAGTCAGATCCTTTAGGAATAGTTGACACATGTTCTGTATTTCAATCAGATTCACACTGGTAGGATTTATTGGTATAAGAGATTTATACATTAAGGTAAGTATTACAATTATTTTTTCTAAATGGAGGTCTGCCGTTCTTAAGGCTTTTTCAAGAAGTCCAGCCTGTGAAACTTGTAGGTGGAAGTTTATTTAGTTGGCTGTTGATGTAAGATATTTTGTTATTATGGCTTCATTTATAATAAAGCCTAGAATGTTGGCTGTTGATGTCAGATATTTTGTTATTATGGCTTCATTTACAATAAAGCCTAGAATGTTGGCTGTTGATGTCAGATATTTTGTTATTATGGCTTCATTTACAATAAAGCCTAGAATGTTGGCTGTTGATGTCAGATATTTTGTTATTATGGCTTCATTTATAATAAAGCCTAGAATGTTGGCTGTTGATGTCAGATATTTTGTTATTATGGCTTCATTTACAATAAAGCCTAGAATGTTGGCTGTTGATGTCAGATATTTTGTTATTATGGCTTCATTTACAATAAAGCCTAGAATGTTGGCTGTTGATGTCAGATATTTTGTTATTATGGCTTCATTTACAATAAAGCCTAGAATGTTGGCTGTTGATGTCAGATATTTTGTTATTATGGCTTCATTTACAATAAAGCCTAGAATGTTGGCTGTTGATGTCAGATATTTTGTTATTATGGCTTCATTTACAATAAAGCCTAGAATGTTGGCTGTTGATGTCAGATATTTTGTTATTATGGCTTCATTTACAATAAAGCCTAGAATGTTGGCTGTTGATGTCAGATATTTTGTTATTATGGCTTCATTTACAATAAAGCCTAGAATGTTGGCTGTTGATAAAATTGAGAATGGAAATGGGGAATGTGTCAAAGAGACAACAACCCGACCACAGAACAGACAACAACAGAAGGTCACCAATAGGTCTTCAATGCAGCGAAATTCCCGCACCGGAGGCGCCCTTAAGCTGGCCCCTAAACAATTATATATACTAGTTCAGTGATAATGGACGTCATACTAAACTCAAATTATACACAAGAAACTAAAAGTAAAAATAATACAAGACTAACAAAGGCCA
>JAASAO010003876.1:0-13316 GCA_017311375.1 Mytilus coruscus
CTTTCCTTTTTGATTTTACTTTGAAATTCTGTAGTTTTATTGACATTCTCTTAGTAAAAACATATCAGGTTCGGTGGTTACCTTCCTTACATGTGACGTATATACTAGAAATTAATATTTGACATGTTCAGGGTTTGCGCATGCGCGAAAATAGTTAAAAAAATTCACACATAAACCTTTAGACTATTCACTTTATACTTAGTGTTTTTGGATTTTAAATGATATTATGAATTGATTTTATAACATTTTTAAAGGTTATGATACACATTCATTTCACAAATTCGCGCATGCGCAAACTATTTATAGATATAAAGAGCGATTTGCACGCACTATCAGAGCATACTGGTGTAAAACGCTGCCGATTATAAATACGGCATGGGGTCCATTGTCAGCTTTCATTCGAAAGTCTCCCAAATACTTTATGGTTTGTCCCTTTGTTAAAGCCATAAAGTCGTATGTATGTGAAGTTAGCAGCCGGTTCGTTATTCGATATTCGATATTCAATATCCAACCGGCTGCTAGCAGTCGGTTCGATATTCAAAATTTAGTTGAAAATCATAAAAAAATTAGATACTTGATAACATTAAAAACATGATTTTCATAGTTAAGAGGACTGATAAGATACGCAGGAAATCGTTTAATGACCACTTCAAGCTGTCGTAAATGCTCGTTGTCCTCGAATATAAACCCTTTTCTAAGTTGCATATTTGTCTTTATGTAATATAGATGTACTTTTATATAGTATATTTCTAAAAACAAAAAGAAAAACCGATAACTCTAGAAACATTTAGAAATATAAATAGAAATATTTATGGAAAGCCCAAAAAAGAAATATATAGTGAAAACCTAACTGAGACCGCTTAAATGAGGGTGAGACCCCCCTGGTCTTCCAATGTCTATAAAATTCAACTAAATCATAGACTGTGTATATATAAAGGTTGTATTAGAAGGATTTCCCAGAAAATGTCATCTTCGATATCTACGGAGGGCTTAGATTGTCACTTTTCAGCTAAAATTGTCAAAAGTTTAGGACAAAGGGCACAGGGCAATGGTGAGAGCCCCCTGATCTCTCAATCTTTCTAATATTATGCAGACATTTAGTTAATAGGTAGATACAAACGTGACTAAAAGGAATTTGGGTACACTTCCTGTCTTCTATGTTTACGGAGCGCCCAAAGTGCCAGTTGGATATTCAAAATATATAGTGAAAACCTAACTGAGACCGCTTAAATGAGGGTGAGACCCCCCTGGTCTTCCAATGTCTATAAAATTCAACTAAATCATAGACTGTGTATATATAAAGGTTGTATTAGAAGGATTTCCCAGAATAATGTCATCTTCGATATCTACGGAGGGCTTAGATTGTCACTTTTCAGCTAAAAATTGTCAAAAGTTTAGGACAAAGGGCACAGGGCAATGGTGAGAGCCCCCTGATCTCTCAATCTTTCTAATATTATGCAGACATTTAGTTAATAGGTAGATACAAACGTGACTAAAAGGAATTTGGGTACACTTCCTGTCTTCTATGTTTACGGAGCGCCCAAAGTGCCAGTTGGATATTCAAAATATATAGTGAAAACCTACCTGAGACTGAGACCGCTTAAATGAGGGTGAGACCCCTGGTCTTCCAATGTCTATAAAATTCTACTAAATCATAGATTGTGTATATATAAAGGTTGTATTAGAAGGATTTTCCAGAATAATGTCATCTTCGATATCTACGGAGGGCTTAGATTGTCACTTTTCAGCTAAAATTGTCAAAAGTTTAGGACAAAGGGCACAGGGCAATGGTGAGAGCCCCTGATCTCTCAATCTTTCTAATATTATGCAGACATTTAGTTAATAGGTAGATACAAACGTGACTAAAAGGAATTTGGGTACACTTTCTGTCTTCTATGTTTACGGAGCGCCCAAAGTGCCAATTGGATATTCAAAATATATAGTGAAACCTACCTGAGACTGCTTAAATGAGGGTGAGACCCCCTGGTCTTTCAATGTCTATAAAATTCAACTAAATCATAGACTGTGTATATATAAAGGTTGTATTAGAAGGATTTCCTAGAATAATGTCATCTTCGATATCTACGGAGGGCTTAGATTGTCACTTTTCAGCTAAAATTGTCAAAAGTTTAGGACAAAGGGCACAGGGCAATGGTGAGAGCCCCTGATCTCTCAATCTTTCTAATAGTATGCAGACATTTAGTTAATAGGTAGATACAAACGTGACTAAAAGGAATTTGGGTACACTTCCTGTCTTCTATGTTTACGGAGCGCCCAAAGTGCCAGTTGGATATTCAAAATATATAGTGAAAACCTACCTGAGACCGCTTAAATGAGGGTGAGACCCCCCTGGTCTTTCAATGTCTATAAAATTCTACTAAATCATAGATTGTGTATATATAAAGGTTGTATTAGAAGGATTTCCCAGAATAATGTCATCTTCGATATCTACGGAGGGCTTAGATTGTCACTTTTCAGCTAAAATTGTCAAAAGTTTAGGACAAAGGGCACAGGGCAATGGTGAGAGCCCCTGATCTCTCAATCTTTCTAATATTATGCAGACATTTAGTTAATAGGTAGATACAAACGTGACTAAAAGGAATTTGGGTACACTTTCTGTCTTCTATGTTTACGGAGCGCCCAAAGTGCCAATTGGATATTCAAAATATATAGTGAAAACCTACCTGAGACCGCTTAAATGAAGGTGAGACCCCTGGTCTTCCAATGTCTATAAAATTCTACTAAATGATAGACTGTGTATATATAAAGGTTGTATTAGAAGGATTTTCCAGAATAATGTCATCTTCGATATCTACGGAGGGCTTAGATTGTCACTTTTCAGCTAAAATTGTCAAAAGTTTAGGACAAAGGGCACAGGGCAATGGTGAGAGCCCCTGATCTCTCAATCTTTCTAATATTATGCAGACATTTAGTTAATAGGTAGATACAAACGTGACTAAAAGGAATTTGGGTACACTTCCTGTCTTCTATGTTTACGGAGCGCCCAAAGTGCCAGTTGGATATTCAAAATATATAGTGAAAACCTACCTGAGACCGCTTAAATGAGGGTGAGACCCCTGGTCTTCCAATGTCTATAAAATTCTACTAAATCATAGATTGTGTATATATAAAGGTTGTATTAGAAGGATTGTCCAGAATAATGTCATCTTCGATATCTACGGAGGGCTTAGATTGTCACTTTTCAGCTAAAATTGTCAAAAGTTTAGGACAAAGGGCACAGGGCAATGGTGAGAGCCCCTGATCTCTCAATCTTTCTAATATTATGCAGACATTTAGTTAATAGGTAGATACAAACGTGACTAAAAGGAATTTGGGTACACTTCCTGTCTTCTATGTTTACGGAGCGCCCAAAGTGCCAGTTGGATATTCAAAATATATAGTGAAAACCTACCTGAGACCGCTTAAATGAGGGTGAGACCCCCCTGGTCTTTCAATGTCTATAAAATTCAACTAAATCATAGACTGTGTATATATAAAGGTTGTATTAGAAGGATTTCCTAGAATAATGTCATCTTCGATATCTACGGAGGGCTTAGATTGTCACTTTTCAGCTAAAAATTGTCAAAAGTTTAGGACAAAGGGCACAGGGCAATGGTGAGAGCCCCCTGATCTCTCAATCTTTCTAATATTATGCAGACATTTAGTTAATAGGTAGATACAAACGTGACTAAAAGGAATTTGGGTACACTTCCTGTCTTCTATGTTTACGGAGCGCCCAAAGTGCCAGTTGGATATTCAAAATATATAGTGAAAACCTACCTGAGACCGCTTAAATGAGGGTGAGACCCCTCTGGTCTTCCAATGTCTATAAAATTCTACTAAATCATAGACTGTGTATATATAAAGGTTGTATTAGAAGGATTTCCCAGAATAATGTCATCTTCGATATCTACGGAGGGCTTAGATTGTTACTTTTCAGCTAAAAATTGTCAAAAGTTTAGGACAAAGGGCACAGGGCAATGGTGAGAGCCCCCTGATCTCTCAATCTTTCTAATATTATGCAGACATTTAGTTAATAGGTAGATACAAACGTGACTAAAAGGAATTTGGGTACACTTCCTGTCTTCTATGTTTACGGAGCGCCCAAAGTGCCAGTTGGATATTCAAAATATATAGTGAAAACCTACCTGAGACCGCATAAATGACGGTGAGACCCCTCTGGTCTTTTAATGTCCATAAAATTCAACGATATTATAAACTATGTATATATACAGATTATATCAAAAGGATTACCCAGAAAATTGTCATCTTCGATACGTACGGAGGGCTTAAAGTGTCATTTTGAAAAAAAAAGAAATCGTCAAAAATTCAGGTGAAAGGGCACAGGGCGTTGGCTAGATCTTCCTGATCTCTCAGACTTCATAATATTATACATTTAGTTAGTTAATATATAGATATATATGACATCAAAAGGCATTTGGGTAAACTTTTTGTCTTCTATGTTTATGGAGGGCTCAAAGTGCCAGTTTGATATTCAAAATTTATAATGAAAACCTACCGGAGACCGCTGAAAAAACAGTGAGACCCCCCCCCATCCCTGGTCTTTCAATATCCACAAAATTTATCACCGGTTTTAGACAGTGTTCGTACATTCTGGTGTAGTGTTTTAAGACGTGTTGTTTGCTTGTCCTACTTTTTTCTTTTGGTCATGGTGTTAACTTCGGCAATAGTTTGAGACTGCCTCCTTGCTACTACTTTCTTTAAACCAATGAAAAGGTAACCAGCTTGTTCAAAGGTCAGTCAATTAAAGACAACAGGGCTTAAAACTCAGATATCGATAAATGGTATATATGTATAAATATTTTAGTTTAAAATAACCTCATTTTAACCATATACATTATTATTATACATGTTCTATCGTTAATTAAGATTAATCTAATATTTTCCATCAATGCGTGACAGATGATCTACTAAAATAGTGTTCTGGTTTTCTGAATATCTTAAATAAGAATATTAAGTGGCACATCTACCATCAAATGTAAATGCAAAACCAAGGCCAAGTAAACTCATCTTAAAACATGTTCTTTTCTTTTTTTTTACATTCATAAATTCCATTTTGTATAGGTTTTTTTTTCCTGTTAAAGATATCAGATACTAATGGCAGTTCTGAGATCTTCGCACCATTAGAAAAAAAAAAGAACAAATTATAGCATGCAAAACATTGGAAGGTGAAAAAAAAAAAATTTTTTGTTATTGTTTGGATAAAGTTTAGGGGTTTCCTTTTTAATCTATTTTTTGGGGAAAAAAATGAAAAAAAAAAAAAATACGTTCAACCACGTATTTTGGCAAACAATATATTTACGCGACTCTTTTGTGATTAGACAATTAAATATACATGTATAAGCCATCTTGTTATTTTATAGTATGAAAATAAAGTGAGAAAATGGTTAAACAAATCGCTGCCAGGTCAATTACAAAGGGCTTAATGTAAGAAGAAAAAAAAAAAAAACAAAACAAAACAAAACAAATATCCTAGAAAATGAATTGGTTTAGTTGACATAAAACTAATTAAAAAATGATAAATTCAACTGCAATTTTCATTTCTCACAATAATCGTCAAAATATATATCGTTTAATATAACTTCAGTTTAACCATATATATTCTTATTGTGTATGTGTTATCTTTAAGATGCAAATTTTCAATCAATGCGTGACAGATGATCTACTAGAATAGTGATCTGGTTTTTCTGAATACCTTAAATTAGAATATTATATGGCACATCTACCATAAAATGTGATTGCAAAAGTAAATTTGGCATAAAATTGGTTCAAAGACATATTTATATTTCAGTTTCAAATAAGGACACTTATTTGTTACATGTAGCTGTAGTAAACATCAATATAAAAAAAAATCCTATGGATTTTATTAACTCTCTGTTGATCCATAGGGGATCAGTAGTGAACCATATAACAACTTTATCGCACACATGAATTTTCCTGTCAAGTTATGTATAAAAATAAGCGATGAAATACAAATACATTAATCGACGACATCACCATTAATGACAGACAGACAGACAGAATATTTTATTATAGTGTCACATACCAATATAAAACAATATCATGCATCATAATATAAGTATAAAAAATACAAATAAAGATTTAAATCGAAGTTAAAATATCGGTATCCAGCCACAACTGACTTATGAGACACTTTCAATTGAAGACTTATTCTAACATTCATTAAGAATGAATAAATGAATAAATAAAGCTTTTACAATAAAAGAACATACTATACACAATATTTTCTGTGATTAAACATAAAATACAAAGATTTTGCTAAAAAGGGTTGTATAGAGTCATCTGACATCAGAAAAATGAATTTGTCATCATGATCAAAATCATTAAAATTTGGGTTAATTGCACTTGCTTTTAAAAATAAACCATATCGCAGATCTGAATAAAATTCACAATGCATTAAAACATGTTTTTCATCTTCTACACAATCAACTGTACAATATTTACATTTTCGGTCATTAAGAAGAGTTTTTGGCTTGGTGTAACGACCTGTCTCTATTGCTAAAGGTAGACACCCACTTCTAAAATTAGATAAAATACGTCGATGTTGTCTATCATTATTATTTTTTTAGGTATGAACTTGTTACTAATTCATTTTTATACAGTCTATAAGTACGTAACTTGTTACCATTTGGTAAATTTCTATCTTGATACAATTTTTCAACCCATTTTTGTTTTTCAATTTCACATAATTTTGTTCTAATATCATAAATTTTATTTCTGTTGGAATATTGACTATCAATAATATCATTTATACCAAGTTTATGTGCTATTTCATAACATGTCTTGTCCTACGATCGAGAAATATTCATACCCCACATATGGATCTTGTGTGTAATTCTATAGTCATACGTATATCGCACTCTCAAAAATAGACTGTACGTTTCTAAAAGTTCGGCTGAGTTCGTTGTTTTAAAACCCATATCACCTGAAACCGCTATATTCGAAGCATTTGATGAACATCCCACAAAGAGTCTACATGCCTTGTTCTGAATCGTTTGAACTTCTCCAGCTGTTGTGTCCCCATAATCCGGCTCCATGTAATAGCACGGGTTCAATAAGAGTTTTATAAAGTTTTGTATAAACATCAAATGACATCCCTCCACATGTTAAGAATTTAGTGTATACTGCAGAAAGCGCCCGGCTTGCGGATTTTGTTATCTCTCGGATCGTATATTTGTGCTCCATAAATTCGTTTATATGTAATCCTAAATATCTGTACGCATTGTCAAAGCTAATAGACATATCACCACATTTAAAATTAAAACCTGATATCGGAGCCTTTTTGTTACGAAAATGTATAATTTTGGTGTTTGTCTCATTTAAAGTCATTCTCCATTTCATACACCAACAGTTTAGCATACTTTGAAGACTATTTTCGTCTGGGGCGATAAGTGCGATATCATCAGCATATATCAAAATTGAAACATTCAAATCATCAATGTCAACACCAGCATTAATAGTGGGGCGGCTTAGTACCGAAATTTGACAAAATCATGCAAATGGTGATACAAGCATAGGATTTGGCACATACGTTCTTTAGGGTGTACTTTAGCATATAAGAGGGGTAGCCGACATATTTTTGATTTTTTTTCGCGGCGGCCATCTTGAATTTAAAATTGACATCATTTTGCTCAATAGTGGAGATTGAAAACAAATCCACACCTTTTTTTAACGTGATATAGGTGATGAAAAATATTTGAAATACAACAAAATGACCTGAAAATAATTCAAACAGACAGGAATTGTAAAAATATATCACCACTTCAGGTTAAGGTGGTAAAAGTTCATACAATCAAGTGAAATAATGGGGGTAAGGATATTTGATAAAAATGCTGCAATGTCATAACATCTTCTCCTTTTTTCACAAAAATCATTTTGTCAGATGGAATCGAGCAAATTTTATCGGCAAGGAAATAAAACAATTCCGTCTTGTTTTCGTCCACTCTAAGGACTCCGACCAAGCTTTTGGAGTCTTACTGTTGACACAACATCTCTGACCTTATCCATCGAATGGTAGCAACTGAGTGAGCCTGTTCCTGAATAATGGCATTAAGCAGGTAAGACTCACTTCAACAGTCGGTCCTCGCTTCTCTGAAGAATAAAATAATGACCATGAAATATTGTCTGATGTAATATCTTCACCCGACAACCTAACCGTATTTAACCATTCATACTCATTCTGTAAACTCATTTATAGATAGTCATGGTTTAGAATGCCAGTTACATCCTCGGGCAGAATAAGGGGTTCTGGTTTTGTTTTAAGATATGCAGGTTTCATATTCATGTAAGCATCAGGGAGTTCAGGTGCCTTTTTAGATTTTGGTTTACTTGTAGGTAATATTATCTGATCCCTTCTAAAACTAACATTTTCTTTCATTGGATGTTGAAAAATAGAGATTCCGGTCCCATGAAAAGATGATTTCGATGTTGTTGAGCTTGGGTTGTGGTCTATGTTGTCGACCGCAGCTGTGGTAAACACTTTGCCCTTTAATTAAAGCGGACAAACCACACCCTCATTCAAATAACGTTCAACTACAGCTTCACCTAGTTGAGTTGATATTTCCAGTACCCGATCATACGAGATGCATTACCCATGTTGAAATAATGTATCTATAAGCTGTCTCTTCCTGGTTTTTGCAAAGAGTAATAGTCCAAGTTACGCACAAAATGGTGTCTCACGATAAGCTGAATGTCTGTGTTGGACAGGAACCTTCTGGGTGTTTGAATGGAAATTAAACATTAATAGTTGGGTCAGAGCTAAGTCGGACTTTGTAGAAACGTTGTCGAACTACAATTTAATATCAGGTCCATGCTCTATCATTTTCACCAACTGTAACAAAGGAGGTGGTAAGCTGTCATCGATATCTTCAGAGACCAAAGATCCAGAAAATGTTGTCTTCTTAGTAGCTTACTGGCAGCGAATCATTTCGGCCGTCTTTTCCATATGCATGGTGTCAATGTAATCACAAGCAAACGCGATAGCTGGTCCTATATCTTTTTCAAACATCAAAAGGACATCTCTGCCTTTTGTGTGTGCTTCTAGTTCTGGCATCTTCTGCAAAAGCTTGTCCTTCAGGCGCGTAGAATGTACCTGTGCAGAAGAAGAACTAAGTTCTGTCAATCTTTCTTCGTTTAGGTTGGGCAGGTCTGCTAATCGAAACACCAATGACAATTCAGAATTTTTTTTTTTGAGTTTCGAAGATATATGTATGTTACCAGCTTAGCTAATGCAGTTTCTTTCATCATATTTTCATACTGAGTACAATTGCTTTCGGACTCTATTTGACTCTTCTTTGCTCTGTCTCTGGGGTATACAGCTGCGAGACAAGACGGGTGATACTTCATTTCTTGGGCTATGACATAACCACTACTTAGTTTTGCCAACAACTGTTTATCGATCCTGTAGCACTATTGCACATTCCAGGGGGTCTCACTGTTTTTCAGCGGTCTCCGGTTTTCACTATAAATTTTGAATATCAAACTGGCACTTTGAGCCCTCCATAAACATAGAAGACGAAAAGTTTACCCAGATTCCTTTCGATGCCATTTATATCTATATATTAACTAATTAAATGAATAAGATTATGAAGATTAAGAGATCAGAAAGATCTAGCCAACGCCCTGTGCCCTTTCACCTGAATTTTTGACGATTTTTTTTTTGGAAAAGTGACACTTTAAGCCCTCCATACATATCGAAGATGACATTTTTCTAGAAAATCCTTTTCATAGCATCTGTATATATACAAAGTCTACAACATTACAAAATTGTGTAGATATTGAAAAACCAGGGGCGTCTCACTGTATTTTCAGCGGTCTCCGGTAAGTTTTCACTATAAATTTTGAATATCAAACTGGCACTTTGAGCCCGCCAGAAACATAGAAGACGAAAAGTTTACCCAGATTCCTTTTGATGTCATTTATATCTATATATTTACTAACTAAATGTATAAGATTATGAAGATTGAGAGATCAGGAAGATCTAGCCAACGCCCTGTGCCCTTTCACCTGAATTTTGACGATTTTTTTTGGAAAAGTGACACTTTAAGCCCTCCGTACATATCGAAGATGACATTTTTCTACAAAATCCTTTTGATAGTATCTGTATATATACAAAGTCTTTAAGATTGTTAAATTGTGTGGATATTAAAAAACCAGGGGGGTCTCACTGTTTTTTCAGCGGTCTCCGGTAGGTTTTCACTATAAATTTTGAATATCAAACTGGCACTTTGAGCCATCCATAAACATAGAAGACGAAAAGTTTACCCAAATTCCTTTTGATGTCATTTATATCTATATATTTACTAACTTAATGTGTAAGATTATGAAGATTGAGAGATCAGGAAGATCTAGCCAACGCCCTGTGCGCTTTCACCTGAATTTTTGACAATTTTTTTTTTTTTTGAGAAGTGACACTTTAAGCCCTCCGTACATATCGAAGATGACATTTTTCTACAAAATCCTTTTGAAAGTATCTGTATATATACAAAGTCTACAAGATTGTAAAATTGTGTGGATATTGAAAAACCAGGGGGGTCTCACTGTTTTTTCAGCTGTCTCCGGTAGGTTTTCACTATAAATTTTGAATATCAAACTAACACTTTGAGCCCTCCATAAACATAGAAGACGAAAATTTTACCCAGATTCCTTTTGATGTCATTTATATCTATATATTAACTAACTAATCGATAATATTATGAAGATTGAGAGATCCTTTGGCCCTCTTTCCTGTATATAGTTAATTATTTAGTCAATCGAAAATATCTTTTTTTTTTGGCTTTCCATAGTTATTTCTATTTCATTTTTATTTATAAATCTTACTAGAATGGCCGTTTGTTTTTGTTTCGTGAAATACATTATCATCTTTTAAATGTACATCTTTGATTATATTTTATTGATAGATATCTATAGTGTATAAAGAGAAATATTCGATTTACATAAGGGTTTATATTTGAGGACAACGAGAATTTATGATAACTTGAATTGGTCACAAAAAGATTTCCTTCATCTCTTAACTTTTACAACTTTTAACTAATTACTATCATGCTTTTAATGTTATCGAATGTTTAAATTTTTATTATATTAAATTCAGAAAATTTGAATATCGAACCGACTGCTAGCAGCCGGTTGGATATTGAATATCGAATAACGAATAACGAACCGGCCGCTAACTTCACATGCATTAAAGTCGTACCTGAATCGACAGGATGTGCCAACGCGGGATAGCCGAGCCAAGGAGGAATGGGCATTATTCCTCCGGATGGTGTACAGAAGGCACGGGTGTTAAATGACAGTGGATGAACGATCGGGCTGCGTGTAGGTACAACATTAACGTATCCAGTCGAATCCCATACAATAATGTACAGTTTCAGGTGGTTAAAGGATAATCCCTCGACCTGTTATCAGTATTTTTCCAAATATTATTATAATGACTTTTAGAAAAAGGTTATTGTTAGAGTTCATATTTGATTTGTTCTAATTTTTCATAATGGCGAAAAGAATTCGTCTGTCATCAGTCTCAACAGATAGTTGGGAAACTGACTGGTCAAAGTGTTGTTTGTGCCAGGAAGACACAGTTGAAACGTTAAATTCAACTGTCGATGGGTATAAAATGTTGGCTACCAACATTCCTAAGTTCCACGAAATGAATAGCTTACCTATACCACTAGACGTTAGAAGGTTTAACAACGGTTCCGGAATTGAAAGCACTTTAACAACAAATGAGGCAAAATACCATCCAAGTTGCCGAATTAAATTTAACAACACCAAATTTAAACGTACCGAACAACGAGTCAACGAAATCAACAAAAAGTGAAACTGGTTGTTCACCTAAGTTCTTTCGCCGTTCAGTTGATCATTCAGATACAAAATCAAAACAAGATATTGTCAAGTGTTTTTTGTGTGACAAAGAGGCTCCGCTTTCGTCACTCAAGGAAGCAATGACAATGAAGCTGCCTGATAGATTGAAAAGTTGTGCTGAAACTCTCCAGGACAAAGAGTTATTGGCTAAATTAAGTACTGGAGATGTGATAGCGCAAGACTTGAAATACCATCCCGCTTGTCTTGTAGCTCTATATAATAAAGAAAGAGCCGTTAAGAAAAAGACAGAAGAACAGGCACAAATTGATATCGATGCAGAAAATGAAGCAGGAGATGTTGCCTTGGCCGAATTGGTTAATTATATATTCGAGACTCAAATAAATAGTGATGGGGCCAATGCATTCAGACTTGCAGACCTTGCAAATATGTATGAAAAAAGAGTTCAGCAGTTAAGTGATGGTACAATTCCTATACACAGGACACGACTCAAAGAAATGCTACTTGCAAAGATTTCAGATCTTCAAGCATTTACTAAAGGGAGGGAAGTGTTATCGGTTTTTGAAAAAGATGGTGGTCCAGCAATAGCATTAGCATGTAATTACGACGACACCATACATATAGGAAAAACTGCAGAAATTATTCGGGCACAAATTAAGGAACATAAGACAAAATTTTCTGGTTCATTTTCTGCCGAAGAAATCCAATCAAGCGTCCCCTCATCACTGCTTGAACTAGTGTGCATGATTGAACATGGCCCTGATATTCATTCCCAATTAGAGAAAAGTGTATGCAAGTCTGATCTAGCAATTGCTCAGCTGCTAATGTACAACTATCATGGAAAACACCGAAAGTATCAGAACAACAGCCGCATGCAGTAGATCGTGAACCTCTTTTTTGTATCTATATCGGCCTTTTAATTTTTGCAAGAACCAGGAAGCGTCAATTGATCGATACCTTATTTCAATATGGGTTATGTACTGTAAATTGCGATGTTTTTATTATGCGAAAAATGCGACAGGGTTATAATCGCAATGATTTAAACTCGCATTTTGAAAGTTTTTATATGAATCAAACAGGATTTTTCTCAATATCACAAAAATAAAAATCGCATTTTAGTTTAAAATGACAAAATTGCAATAATAAATGCACGCAATAATTTCTGAATTTACAGCATTTCATATCACTGAGTATTAGAAATATCAACTCAACTAGGAGATGCTGTGGTTGAACGCTTTTTGTCCGAAGGTTTAGTATGTCCCCCTGTTTTAAAAAAGGGCTCTTCACTACAGCTGCTGTTGACAATATTGATCACAACCCTTGTTCAGCAACTGCAAAATCATCATTTAATGGGATGGGAATTTCTATTTTACAGCACCCGTCAGATGACAATAGTGGGATTGAAAGTGGAGACTTAATAGTGGGAAATAGACTAAGTTCAAGGCAAGTATCTTCTCTTC
>JAASAO010003545.1:0-12390 GCA_017311375.1 Mytilus coruscus
TTAAAAAGCTGTGGATATGAGACAGGATCATATATTTCAAATTATTTCTCCATTGGGATGGCACAATATCCATAATTTTGTAACAACAAAACGTTGATAGGCTTCTGAACTAATGATATATGTGCATATAATCAGTCCATCAGAAGAGACATTTGATTCCATTGTGGTCCTTTTAACAAAAAATGATATTGAGATAACAAATTATTGTAGAGACATTTTGTAATTTTGCTTTGTTGGTTTTAAATATGGGTTTTCCAAATGAGGAAACAAAACAACTACGTATACGAAAAGAGGGGTGTCGTCTTATGATCAACGTACGATTCTGAACAATAGGAACTAATCTATTCAAAATATCAAGCCCTATATCAATGAAAATGTCCTGACAAATTTTGAAAAAAAAAAATATAACATAAGCTCTTCCATAAATATCAAATTTCCTCATTGATCAAATATTGAAATTTTACAAAAGATAAGCATGGACAAGATTCTTGGCTTGGGACAGGCACAAAATCTTGTTATAAAAACCAATAAGCATGTTTCCCTGTAGAAAAAGTCAAGCATCAAATCGCATCGAAAGTGAAACATTGAGAACGACTTTAAAAGAGACTAGAAACATCATCAACACAAAAAAAAAAACAATAAAACAAGAGAAGAAACTAGTGAAAACATCAAAATGTGTTCTATAGTAGAATCTTCCGTTTCTATCTTTATACTACTCTTAGTAAGGTTATCTTAGTATATTGTTTTCACAAATGTCCTACAATCGTATATAGATCATGCAATAAGACACAACGAGTGATTGATTTTTATTATTGATGTTGATTCATCCTTATTGGATATTTCGTGGTAGTAAGTTTTTATTGTTGGAGGAAACCGGGGTCACCGTTGAGAACCACCGACTGCAATTACAACTTATAATCATAGCCAATTAAGATTGAAGTATAAAGTACCTGCCATTTTCGGAGATTAAAATCACAACCTTAGTGTTGACAGGCTAATCATACAATAGTGGAATTAATAGACCCCTCGGCCACCAAGACCCCTTGTATGTATGATATGACCATCAACTCTGCTGTGTACACAACTAGAGCCGGATATTTAACGTGATATATAACTAGTACTGAAGAAGACGCGTCCTTCTACCCCGAAACATTAGACTGTGTACGGGATGACCAGACTTTTATCTGATTCCAAAATGCCACGTGCTTAGCAGAGATGCATCGAGTGCTAATTTTCAAGTTTTTGGTTTGACCGGCAGAATGTCGAACTCACAACCTCACACTACCACGAGTACACTGAGGTGATAATACTGAACACTGGAAACTCTAAAACCTTATTGGCCCAGTTGAATATATCTTAAATAAAGTAGTGCTTCGGGATTGTTAAGTGACTTTAAAGGATAATTTATCATATATGTACTTAGGTTTATTAACAAAGTTCTTCAAAATTAAAATCATAAGATCAAGAAAACAAGATAACAATGACATGTAAAATATCTATATAATGAAATAATTGATTTTAATCAAAAAGCGATTTTATTAATAGTGTCAGACAAACTAATCAAAACATCCCTCATTTCTTTACTTTACATTTTGATTTTAAGTTTATCAACAAAATATTCATAATCATGCTGTAAAATCATTTATTATACTTTATGTCAAAATGCCAGATTTTGATTGGCTAATACGAGGGAGATACTATACTTTATCCCATGGCAAATATTCTATTACCCTTCACGGAGACGCTTTATCAAGTGTGCGCTTTATTAAAGACGGATGGTTGTTATGTACAAGACGTCATAATTTATTAATTTGATTTTAAAATTTAATAGACAGAAATAACAGAACATTCAATATAATGAATAGAATAACACATATATGAGAGGGTGATAGAGCAGATTATTACACCTCGAAAAGACATTGTCAACCTTTGATTCGCCTCAGTTCACAATGTTTTCTCGGGGTAACAAATTGCTCTTTCACCATCTCAGCTCTGTTTTATTTATATGATAGAACAGTCATAGTCCTACATGTACTAATGGTCCGAAATAACAATCGACAGTCTTTTGACTCCTTTTTTTAATCGACAAAATACGTTTTACTATTTTTGGCTATCTGACAGTTTCCACAATTGTTCAAAAAAAGTAAAATAACAAAAATACTGAATTCCAAGGGATATTCAAAACAGAAAATTCTTTATAAAATGGTAAAATCAAAAACTCATACACATCTAACAAATGGAAAACAACTGTCATATTCCTGACTTGGTACAGGCATTTCCTTATGTAGAAAATGGTGGATTAAACCTGGTTTTATAGCTAGGTAAACCTATATGACAGTCGCATATAATTCCATTATATTGACAACAATATATGAGCAAAACAAAGAGACATAAAAGGTAAAAACGTCAACAATTGGGGTACAGCAGTCAACATTGTAATATAATCTTAATCACTATAAAAACAAATAACTGTTTCAACAAATATTACAAATGTTCAAAATATATAGAGAAATAAAGGACTCCTATTTTGGCTGAATTTCTCTTTTAAACAAAAGCGGATGACACAAAAGAAATATTCAAACTGGTAAGACGAAGAAAAACTGACAACGACATGGCAAAAAAAAAACCAAAAAAAAAAAACCAAAAGACAAACAACAGTCTACAGAATACAACATAGAAAATTAATGACTGAGCAACACGAAATACACGAAAAATGAGGGGTTAGTGATTGCAGGTGCTACGGAGTTTGCTTGAGTAAGGGTTAATTCGGTGACAAGTGGACATTGTGTGTAATAACAGGATGGCACATTCGCAGAAAAAAAGCGGACGCGGTTGTGGTTACCACGATTGGAACGTATCAGCAATCCCATGTGAAACAAATATTAAATAATGATAAACCAACACTTTGGAAGCTGCAATCATCTATTTTGTCGTTAAGTTTTGTTTTTCTCTATCGACCCCCATTATCAATTTCTATATGTGAGTCAATACCTAGATTGGATCAAGATATGAGACAGACTTAATTGTATCTATTGTATCCTTTATATCAAGTTCGATGGGATGGATTAGTTCAACATAATTCTCCAAACGTTATATTAATTATTGAGAGGACATCATTTATCAAATATAGGGCAACATAAAAATAAAGAACAGGAACACAAGTGGTTCCCATGGGAATGCCAATTGTTTGTCGAAAAAAATGTCCTACAAACACACTGAGATCCAGTGGGCATATATATTGTATGGTTGGCATTTGCTTAGACTTGTTTATATGATATACTTATTTCTAGTGACTGTATAATGAATTGTATCATTATCCCATACGATATATAAGCAATTGTTGAGTTAGATTGCTGACAAATAAAAACACATTGATATATAATATTACATCTACACACGCTTAAAACACATGTCTTATGTCTTATCTATAGATTCGCCTTACATTACAAGGTAACACTACGACCATTGAAGTTATATTTTTTATATAGCGGATGTGATCGAGTGGTCTAGAGCGCTGAACATGAGGCTAAGCGATTGGTGCTGTTGTGTATCAAAGGTGTGAGTTCGAATCCCGTTAAGGAACAAAATATTGTCAGCAGAAAAATATAACTCTAACACTGTTGGGTTTAATTTTCTGACTTATATATATATATAATAAATGTACAAAACAGTTCATATCATCAATAGCTCCGTATACGTATTATTTTTTACAGTTAATATGACAGTCTAATGCTATCTGTATAATACAAGTTCTTTTGGTATGAAGCTAATAGCACATTTCAGTATACATTCTCTGTATTTTGTCTAGATCACTTAATTTTTAATCTCAGGCAATAAACACGTTCTGTCAATAATCAACTTCAATGTATCTAACTGTTTTAAATTTTGCTGTCCATCCAGTTATACCATAGAAAAATACACATTAGATTAAATGTATAAGGGGAAAAATAGCCAGTCTCTTCCCAATTTTCTTTCTATTTACATATTTTATTCCGCAAAGTATGTACACAGTTCATACTCCGCACTATTGACACATTTGAAATCCTACCCAAGCTATTACTGTTAAAGTCTTATTTCATGGGTATGCAGCTTATAGTACCTGAGATCATCCCCAGTTTTTGGTGGGGTTCGTTTTGCTTAGTCTTTAGTTTTCTATGTTGTGTTTTGTGTACTGTTGTTTGTCTGTTGACATATTTCTTTTTTAGCCATGACGTTGTCAGTTTATTTTCGACTTATGAGTTTGAATGTCCCTCTGGTATCTTTCGCCTCTCTTTTATAACATAGATCTGACGCTAGTTTTAAATATTGATAATGTCCTCTTTCCGAAATAATATACAAAATAACTACAGTCAATTATTTGTTGTACAAAATCCGTTTTTTTTTAATACGCATATCCCAGTTTGAAGACTTGCAATATTTATTATACAGTCTTTCAACTTCTGGAAAATCTCTTTTCGTTTTTTAAATAATGCGGGGCAGTCCAGCAAGAAATATGCCTCATCCTCATTATTCGATATACATGTACATCATTTACCTTGTCGGAGATTCTTTTACTCCTGAATATATACTTTTAAGTGACCGTCAAAGGTAAGTTCCTGTAATCAGACGAGCTTTTACGGTTGTTACTTTTATATCTGAAATTGACGAGTTCAGACTATTTATTTTTGGGTGAGCAGAGCCAAAGGCTAGATTGTTTTAAAATGTAGTTTTCTGAGCCATATAGGATTTCAGTTTATGTAGCCAAAACTGCCTGATACATGTTTTTGTAACAGTAGATTGCCATGAAAGTTTAATAAGTAAGCTTTGTTGTAGAGAGGCTATTTTTATAAGTTGATACATTGAGAGTAAAGACTCCTCGATCCTGTCAAAGAAACTGTTTGGATTTTGTATATTCATAAGGATTTGACGCTCAGAGAGTTCCTTTATAATATTTTTTTCGCAGGATAGTACACTATGCAGGAATAACAGTTGCCTTTTGTGTATTTCCGTCTGAAGTGGCAATGCTCAATCAACAGTATTACTGCGCAATTTGATGTTGTTGCTAGAAAAAATTGAAACTTTTAAAATGTTTTAAGTGGATTTAATTAATGTATCATTCTGAGAATCGCTAATGAGTAAAATTTGTAATCTATAAATCAGTCTTGATAGGACAATTCATTGATAGATCTTGTAATAAATTGGAGGATTTAGACCCTTCATGCCATGTACTCCAGTTTCAATAAGGGAATATAGAGTTCTTCTTGCAATGCTCATTCTAGCATATATATTAAGCTTGTTTTCATTCAGTTCTGATCTAATAATTCCTGGATGAGTTATTTCTTCAAAGGGACATATGCTAGTATTACCCATAGTCCATTTTAGTGAAGACCAACCATTCACGATGGTTTATTAAGGATAACCGCCTTGGAATTGTCTGGGTGCAGAGTTACACGGTACTGTTTGGCATGCCAGACGGCATTTTGTAGTTCTGCCGAGTCGATACAGAGCAACGCAATATGATCTGTACATATAGAACAGGCTTTTGTACCAATTTTGAGCCCTATACATTTGGATTTCATGTCCTCAAGGAGGCCGTTCAAGTACAGTTTGTAGTAAAAAGATGACAGGACACCTCTTTGCCTTACTCCTTATTTGATATCAAATGATTGACTATAGGCTCCATTTCATTTGACTGCTTATCGAGAATAGATGTCTTTTATTTATGATCACAATGTTTTTTTTCTGTTTTATGCTTGGTTTCAGCTTTTGTTTCATTGACGATAAATGCTGCCATTAGCATGCACAATCCCTCTGTAAATCCAAATTGTAGGATAGATTGTATGAAATTACTGTTAAGAGTTGGTAAGATGGTGTCTTCGTAGTGAAGATAATGTGTGTAACTGTAATACCTCTGCGATTATCCATGTTTGATGGATCTAGTCCACTTTTCGGCACTGTAGATAGAATACCAGACTTAAGATTTAGAGGAACTTTTCGTTTTATCAGAATTTTCCCAACAGAGATTTGTTAAGAAAGTTATAACCTAATAAAGAGCATGCTTATAAGCTCTTCTTTTTTCCTTTTTCTTTCTTGTTTGGATTTTCATATATTTTAGCCTCGAGTATCACTGAAGAAACATATATTGTCGAAATGCGCATTTGGTGTTGCAGAAAATTGGTACCATTAATGTTGTTTAAAATTTTCTGATGTAAGACCAAGTTGAGTTTTTTTTTTTTATCGTTCCGGAGGCGTCGTTTGATGTTATTGCTAGAGGGATCGAGTTGGTTTCTTCCTCGTTTAATTGCTGGATAAGAGAATGGCGTTCATTATAGAGATCTTAAAAGTCATTATCAAAATTGTTATCATTAGGCATGGCCAGATCTTGAAAGTACTGCGCAAAGCATGGGCTTTGATCTTCAGTTTTATACATATTTTGAATTTGGACGAGATATTTGAGGCCTGTGTATTATGGTTTGCCTTATTTCGTCTGATTAATCTATGCAGTTTTTTTGAGTCAGGTTTATCCATTAGCTCTCTATAAAAGTTTTCTATTTCTGCATACTGTTCCTTAAGCATTTGGCCACGTTAATTTCGTTCAGCAATAATTGTGTCTGCTTTACGAGTGTCACTCCTACTACCGTTTGCTCTCCATAACCAGCCAGTGTTTCTCTTCTGCTTTTTCAGTAGCTTGATTATTTTTTGGGAACCTCTTTTAATATGACCAGAACTTTTTAAGGCTTTGGTTGTTACGGCAACGGATGCAGCCTGTATTAGTATTTCCCACAAGAACAACACATCTTCTTCAGTAGAAGAGGCCTGTTGTTGTTGATAGTTGTTAAGTTTGGTATCAATGGCTTTCCGGAATTTTTCTATATCCATTTTGGCCCACACTGGTTTCCGGACATTTTGCTTCCTTTGACTTGCGATTTGATTCTCTCTCAAGTATCACTATAATGGTTGTTGAAACAGGTGCATGACTATACATTTCTCTGGACAACTTTCATGAATTCTATAGTTACTAAGTAGACCTTACATTGAACTATCGAGACTATAGTCAATTTGAATGTATAGTTCCACGCGTGATGATAAAAGCTTCGGCTTGGTTTATCTGATGAATATGTTTGGAGTCTCATTTCATTAACACAAGATTGCATTTGTTTATCGTGCTTATCGTATTTACGTGGTGGCAATACCATTCCATTGAGATCACTATCACTAAGATTCGATGACATTTTGCGTATGTTTGTATAATGGATTCTTTTATATCAGACATTCCATATATTCAACGTGAGAGTCATTATAATAATTGTATGATGCCATGTAAGCTACAATAATACACATATTGGATGAAGGGGTAATTTCTATAGCAAGTACTCTTTTATTTCCGTCAGATACTTCCTATGTTGTTTTTTTTTTTCAGGCAAATGCAACTCCCCTTTTCCTCTGACTAAAACTGTGTATGCTATCAAAAGTGTCGCTGCAAATTATATCGTATAGCATAATCCATGTTTGGCAAAAGTTCACCTAATGTTTGTTTTTGAAAGTCATATAGCCAATGTTCTTGGATACAGATTACAGCAAGGGCTTGTTCAAGGCCTGATAAATACAAAGAGTTCCATTTTATACCTTCAATGTTGAATGACAATATGTGTATGGGTAGTTGTAGCCTGTGCTGACTGACTTCCTGCAGTATCTCTTCTGTGTTGCCTAGCACTATTTCCTTGTCTGGTGGTGGATTTGAACCTGGTTTGTTTAGAAAAGAATAATTCTCAGATTCCTGGATTGTCATCTTCATTGGCGATTTCTCATCACTGTTCGAAGAGGGGGTGTTGGGTCTATTGGTTTCATGATTCAGAGAGTTATCAGAGGTTAGAGTTTCTGAGCCATTCGCAGAGGTGTTTCCTATATCTGCTAGAGTACTATATGTTGAGCAATGATTATGCTGCAGATCAACGAAAGCTGGGTCAGCATCTTTACCCATATATTTTCATTTGTTGGTATTGTTTATGTTGAAGCTCCTTCACTGTGGTTCGGTCTTGATTATAATCAGGCAATTTGATCACATTGAAATTTTCAAACCATTAGTTTGATGATTATAAGTATTTGAAGGCAGATGTTTTATACTCTGTACATTGTATATGAAGGGAGAGGCCATCCATATCTCAGGGAATTGAGTATGTGAAGCACTATTAATTCTGAATCTTGGTTGTCCCACTTAGCTTGTTGGTGTTGTGCTGGCATCTGATGACCAAGTGGTAGTAGACCATATGTGGCAGGTAGTACAGTTTGAAATGGTGGATAATTGTACATGTTACCTGGTCGTGCTAGATTTTGCTGTTTTGGCATTTGATGCATAAAGCATGTAGGTTTGATGAATATTCGGTTGTGGCATGCTAGCAGGTACTGGTACGGTTGCAATCATAACATAGCCTGGTGGTAATTGGAAGTTTGATGAGCAGCAGTTTGGAATGTGTGTTGCTACATACACATCTGGGTCTGCTGGTTTATGATTTAAGAAGTTCATAAGTTGTAATTCGATTGAGCGAAGACGTTGTTCTGATAACTTTCCTTCCAGATTCTTTATTTGCGTGGTTACATTTTCCTGTATGTGTGAGTATTAGGTCCTTGTTCCATAGTTTCGTTAATGATGGGTGGTTCATTTATGTTGATCGTAGAGGTCCGCGTTAATCGCATGTCAATACTGCGGATTTCGTTTAACATACGAATTTTATTATATATGTATCCCTCCGATCCGTGCATATAATTAATTGACTGATCGATTGCTGACTGTTGTCATAGTAACTCTCACATAGCTTATTTGGGGTACCTGACAGCTTTTATTGGTCATCGATCACCGATAATTCATCGATCAGTCATGTTCCCGTCAAACAGTAACACATAACATACTGTAATTCAGTGTAAAAAAAATTATTTTACAAGTACAACAAATCATTATTACTTATTATTACTTGCATTTTGTAGTACATTGTTTCATAGATAAAAAGATTTGATTTGGATGTTTTTCTGAACATGTCGAAATCATTTAAAAACATATATCTAGTCCAAATTGTTACGCGTATTTTGTTAATAAAGCTCGCAACTCTCGTTGAATAAACGTATCCTTAAAGGTTTTCAATTTAAAAAAAAGACCTATCCCTAGGGAACACATAAGTTAAAAAAATGCGAAAGCTAGGACAACAAAAAGAACAAACGAAAAGACGAACAAGTCCAAAAACCTTCATAGAAAACTAAAGACTGAGCACAAACATTGTAGTAATTTCTTTAAAAATTATATCTATCGCTGCCAATATTGATTGAATAGCTAATAATTTAGCGTGATTTTCGCTTGTTACGATTGCTTCGTTTATTGTTGTAGTCTTAATAAGGTACATCGTTTTCTCCTTTTAATTTATTTACATTTGTTCACCTCGAAACCTTTTATAGCCCACACTACATTATGCGCTTTGGTCATTGTTGAAGGCCGTACGTTGACCTTAATTTTTCTCATGTTAATACTTTGGTGAATAGATGTCTTATTGGTAATCATACCACATCACCTAATTTGTATTTTTGAAAGCTCTTTGATTTATATTATTGTTGGAATGTTCCTTTTAAACTTTTAAACTTCGTAAATTGTATGATGGAAACATATAAAAAAAGTCAAATAACAAAAATACCGATCTCCGAGGAAAATTCTAAACGGAAAGTCCCTAAGCAAATGGCAAAATCAAAAGCTCAAACGCATCACACGAATGGATAACAACTGTCATATTCCTGACATGGTACAGGCATTTTCTTATGTAGAAAATGGTGGTTTAAACCTGGTTTTATAGCTAGCTATACCTCTCACTAGAATGACAGTTGCATAAAATTCCATTATATTGACAACGATGTGTGAACAAAACAAACAGACATAATAGGTAAAATGTCAAAACAAGGGTACAGCAGTCAACATTGTGTAATAATCTTAATCACTATAAAACAAACAAATATGTCAACAAAGAAAAACAAACAGGCATATAGACAAAGCACATTAGCAAAACAGAAAGACAAGAATACAAACATTTACCAAAGCACAATAACACTATGACGGGATGTATAAGTACCGAGCCACGTGAAATGGATATTACAAAAAAAAAGACTAATCAGTAAAAGTAATAATTTACAAAGACAAATAAAAGAATACTATAACACGTTATTAAGATGATAAACAACGTCAGTTCCTGGAATCTATACTTCAAGACCATCGTGTATTATTTGTGAAGTTGATACGGAATATGTATCAACAAGGTCTTGGTATCTTCCGATGAACTTTATAGAAAAGAGTTCTTTGACATACCCCTGGTTCATCAACTTTCTGCTAAGACACTAGTGACGTTTTACAAAGATCTGAGTAGCAGCTGCAAGCTCTTGGATACCGAATGAGTTTGGGAAATGTATATCCCATGTGCAGGTGAAGTTAGTATATTGCTACTAAGGTGGGGGAAATTGATAATTTCAAAATTAAAATCGTCTCGTTTGTCATAGATTCTGGTACTGAGATGACCGCTTATGTCAAATTCGGAGTATACGTCTAAAAATGAGGCAGAGGAAGCCGTGTCTAGTGTTTCTTTAATTTCTAGTTCTGGAGGATATTTTATTGGAACCCAATCAGAAAAGTTTGGACTGTTAATGGAAAGAACATTATCAATATATTTGAATGTGAAATTAAATGATCTGGCTTCTTTGATCTTCTTGTTTTTGAGAAGTGTCTGAAGGAACTCCGACTCATATGAAAATAAGAAGAGGTCGACAAGGAGAGGAACACTGTTCGTTCCCATAGGAATGACGACAATTTGTTGAAAAAGTCTACCTCCAAATTCAACAAATATGTTGTTAGTAAGAAACGCCAGCATACTGATCACTTGTTCCTCTGTGTAGTATGTTTTACCTTTTTGTACACTTTTAACAAAATATGCCGTATGGTATCCCAAAGTAATAAATGTATAGCGTATGCTACCATTTTTATGTTTAAGAGCATCGTGGATTGTTTCTTTTAGACGATTTTTCAATTTCACATAGGTAATGGTGGTATACAGGGTTGAAAAATCAAAAGTTTTGATAGAACTAATTTCGGAGAAAGACCGAGATTTAAAATTATCCAGAAGTTCTTTAGAGTTTTTTAGAATCCACATATGGTTAATACCACTACGCGAGTAAACAGTTTCACAGTATTTCTGAAGACCCTTTTTCACTGCGGACAGAATCTTTGTCAATCTAATGGACAATTCTTTCGTCGAACATTCAACTTTCGGAGATGTTCATGTTGAATTATATTTAGATCCCCAGTAATAACATGGCCAGAGGGGCTGTAAGTATAAGGCGAATAGGAACAGTCACACTGTAGGATATATATAATAGAAACACAGGAAACACATAGCTTACCATACATTTCAATTTGTTTATGTAAAATAAACTTACATGCAACTTTAATATGTGCTGATTGTGATACTGGAGTGCCAATTTTATTGTTTCCAGTACACATATATAATCCTGTGTCTTTACAACTTGCATGCTCGGCACCAATAGTTTTTACATTTGTGTTTGTTTCACCAACTACACTACCGTTCAAAAGATAAACGCAAACTATTGTTGGCTGAGGATTGCCATCATATATGCATGAAAAGTTCCACCTTTCAGATTCATTTAAACTTATTTCTTTATCCGATAATTTCAGTGAAACTCCGTCTGTAAAAAAGATTAAAATGTTTAAAAGATAACATCCAGCACTAATGTGAAGATTCCGAATCGCATAACCCTTTCAAGCTATACATGTAAGAGAATGTATTGTAACATTGTTTATGCACGCGACAAACCGAATACGAAATTAACAAATACAAAATTTTTCGTGATTGAGGCTTTCCTTCTGAATTTACTTCCACCAGGAACGGTGAGAATTAAAAGATTTGAAATCGAAAAAAGTACGGCTGGGTACTTTTAAATTAATTATCAGTAAACCTTCTAGAATATTTTCTAAAGTTTGACCTGCAATCATATAACATCACACTTATATCACGATATCTCTTTTTTTGGGTGATACAAGTTATTAATGTATATGGTATCTATGTACTTTAAATGTAATAATTACTAACAGTCATGTAGAAAATTTTCATTTTGCAAGATGATTTTTTTTTCGTAAGTGAAGATAGGGAATGTTTTATATCAATTTATGATGCAAACTCCATATTCGCACATGACAAATTCAAAGCAATGAAACAACCATTTGTTGTTAGTTGTCATCAAAAGTGAGTTGTTTACAAGTCAGTATTCATCTGCTCATTGAAAATGTGAGATTACAAAACCTTTTCAAACCGTAGGAAAAACGGTGATTTGAGAGATTTTGTTGTCGTTCTATAGCCATTTTCCCGCATG
>JAASAO010003171.1:0-12703 GCA_017311375.1 Mytilus coruscus
AAATTTTATAAGAATAAGAATAAGTAATAGTTATCTAAATATTGAACAGGGTAGACACCGTAAATTACCTTTAAAGAAAAAAAAAACAGATTATGTCCCTCTGTAAAAGGAGGTAGAAGATGAATATCATTTTGCTTTAAAATGTCAAATTTTAGAAGAATGTAGGCAAAAACTTTTCAGGAAGTAGAGTATAGTTCCACATTTCACCAAAATGTCTGATGAGGAAAAATTTACATTTATGTTTACATTTAATGAGTATGACGTAACTAAAATTATTGTCAAGGGAGTTAATGATTTATATGTATTAAGAAAAACTAGTCAATGTAATAAAGTTATGACTATTTTATATTTTTCTTATAGTATTTGTTATGGTATATTTTATAACAATTGTATTATTAATTTTGTACTTGTACTTTCAAATTTGCAAAAGTATCACCTCCTCCAAAACATCTAAATATAGTCTTATAGAATATGAATGTTGTTTAAATTTAAATATTGTATGTTTGTAATGATTGTCATGTTTGTCTTGGTAACAATCCAATATTTGGATTTTACACCAATAAAATGATTTGATTTGATTTGATCTATAAAATTCATACGCATACTTAGGTAATATGTATAACTATTATGTCTGTGTGTGTGTATCTCTTCCTGTGGTTTATATGACTGTACACCGTATCATAAGGACGTCAACAAATTAAATCTTCGATGTCACAATGTTTTAACACTCATATGTAAATTACTACCACCTTCTTTTATATTCTTGATAAAATGTGTAGAAAGAATCATTAATTATACAAAAAATGTTTAGAAAGAATAATTAATTGAAACAAAAAGGACAACTTTACCTGACTCTCCAGTAGTTGATCGTTCACTTCCTGAACTATAACAAACAAGTGTTAGGAAAATAAATTAAATAAATGTCAAATCCATCACAAAGAAAACAACATGATTACTGTCTACGTCAAAAAGAATAAATACATGTTCTCTACATGTCGCCATCATACTATAAGGAATCATCCTATTTAGATGGCTTTGTGACGTGAAATTCATTCATACCCCAAATTAACTAATAATATATGCCAGTTGTTCATTTAAAGTTGACCTTATTAAATGTGATTTAGTACATATATGGACTATCCACCACAGTGCGAATGAAATGATTTAGAAACTATAGATCACCGTAGGGCCTTCAACAATGAGCAGAACCAGTATCGTATCGTCAGCTGTATGAAGCCCCGACATGACAAACTGGTCTGATTTATGTAAAAACAATAAACAAAAAACAAATAAGAAAGACAGCAACCAACGACAAGCTCTATATTACAGAAAAAAAAAAGCAAAAAATAACAGCAAATAAAATTACAAAACAAACAAACAAACAAAAATATACCAAAAAAAATAATAATAACGATAAGCTTTATCAGTATCTACACCAATTTATTAAAAAAATTGTATTTAAAGTCACGGGTGACCTTTTCATTTTTGGCTTCACCACTTTCGACCTCTCCCTCTTCCTTTACCTTTACCACGTCCACGACCTCTTGATAGTCCTCTTACATTTCCTCTTCCATTTCCTCTTCCACCTTGATTATTACCCCCACCACGTAATAGTCTTCCACCTCCATTAATTCTAATGTTTGTGATTATATCTCCACCTCTTCCGCCTGGACCACCACCGCCTCCTCCACCTCCGCCGCCGCCGCCAGAAATGTCTACATTAACTTGAGCCATGATAGAAGTTATGTAAAATATGATACAGATTGCAACTGTTGAAAGGTGGAAATCCTCATCTGAGCTTACTGTAAAAAATAATATAAGAGATCCAGCAGTAGTATACATTTCACCATTTTCTATAAATAAAGTTCCTTGTCTGAATCAATGTTACATGTTTTCTTATTGAATCAGTTTAGTTAAGGCACAATAGCTTACCGATGTGAGAATCTCAAATGACCAGTATGAAAAATATGAACAATTCAAAAAGCAAATCAACGGGTTGGTCTATGTTAGAAACAATGAAAAATATAACAAATATGCCTGACAAGTCAACCACCAAATTACAGACTTCTGACTAGCAGCAAGCATACCACGTTCTTATTTTTATATGAATATAAAAAATGTGGCGGAGTTTTTGCTATCTTATTGACGTATACCCCACATTTGTGTTTATCTATATGAATAAGGAACTTCTATTTCATTAAGTATGAATGTGGGATACTTGTCATTGATACAGCAATCAAAATTACAAATAACCAAATGACATCTTTCCATTCGTTCTGTTGGATGACATAGTCGACCGTTTGGTTTGTCAGGTTTCATGGAATTCCCCTTTTTGAATTTACCTCTGAGTTTAGTTTATTTTGGATGTCAGTATTTTGACTGAAGTACGTATTAAACATCCGAAAAACGGACGTTTGATATATTACAAAGAAAGTAAAACATGCGTATGCAATTAGACGTTTATGCATTAAATCACGTTCAATTGTACGTTTACGTACGAAAAACTTGTTGACAAAACATACATTTAATTGATGTAAGATAGTTATAGAATACATTTTTCATCTTGGAACAATAACATCATAAGTCATACGTCTAAGCTTCTGTAATACGTACGTTTTCCGCATGTTTTACGGATGTTCATTTCATCTTATTTAGCGTATGTTTTTCATCAGTGTTAAGAAATGTTTTTACGTTTTATTACGTATATCAAACCTAAGTTGCTATTTTTCCCGTGTAGAGGACAGCATATTCCACCTTTCAACAATATACATTTGACTGTTCATTATTCAAATTCTAGATCGTCCCCTGTCAAACAATTTGTGAGTAATTCAATAAGAAAATATCAAAAATCTGCTATCAACACCAATTACTCAAAATAATGACCCCACAATTCCCCCTTCCACAAAAACCCACAATCCCCTCATAAGACATGACATGAGGCAGCCATTGACGATGTTTCAGATTCGGAACGGACACACGAATGTATGCTCGTTGACTGGGTCTTTTTAGTTTTTTTACCCCCCCTTTTATTACTAACTCGTGCCATTTACCGGAAAAAACGGCCACCAATTTATTCGAAATAAAGAATCCTGTAATTTACCACTTTAATCCACGTTCATTAGAAAGGATCTGATTTATTTCATTGTCCATTTTTACGTATACATCATACATAAATGTGTAAAACATACCTTAAAAATCGTTCCGTTGTCACGTTAGTTGAAACAAGTCATAGTCTAATTGTGAAATGAGAGATTTATTCATATGATTGTTCAATTGTTTATGTACCTAAGTTTAATGTATTAATACATTTTTTTAATGTCAAAACAAGAAAAGTGACAAAACTTTACAAATTCCAGATTATATTCGTGTATTCAAGCCCCATCGCGTTTCAGGGTTAATGGAGCGATCGTTGTACGTCATGTAATAATATAATATACTTTGATAAATGTACTTTTAAAAAAAATATATGTGAGTGTCCCTAGATTCAAAATTTCAAGGATCAAGTTGACTTCTGCGTTTTTGTAATCTCCAAATGCAGTCATATGTTTATGCTACCGAATTACCATGCACCGATAATAATATGTTTTTATAAAAGGTCTTCCAGTTATCATTGATTTGCATCACTATGCTGTGCGAAGCTATTTTTGTTTGATACGATATTCACGCCATCTGCAAATTATAACTTAACACTTATCGGTACTCATTGGCTACCTTACGATGTGAGAAAGATTCAATTTGCTAGAATGAAATATAGAATTGGGAAAATATCACGGACAAGAGAAGATATTAAATACGGAAAAAAATTACAGTATGTGTATTCAAGATCTGATCCGATATATGCCTTTACTGGTTTACCTTGCTATGTAATGTCGCGTCAAATTCATATTGATAAAATGCTCAAGCAGTAAATTTTGATCAATTGATATTTTTTTAATTGATAAGGATAAATTAATGCTCTTTTTGTACTTGCTTCGAACCACGGTGTGAAGTTTTACTTGCATTCGATATTAACGCGATCTGCAAATAATAACTTAACAAACATCGGTACTGATTGGCTGCCTTATGATTTGGCCAAAGTTCAATTCGCTACAATGAATATAGTAATGGGAACAAATCCCGGACAGGAGAAGATATTAAAAACGGCAGATATGGAATAAAATTACAGTATGGGTATTCAACACCCGATCAACAATTATTGCTACATGTTGACGTTATCTACGATACTATGAAGCACTACGTACCTTTTTTTTTAAAGAAAAGTTAAACTTGTAAGATTTTTAGTTTCAGAGGGAAAATACAAACATATCAATCTCATCCATTGCTGCCTATGGCTGCCATGTTTTTTGTCCGACCTGAATGGTATATTTTGATATACGAACTAACCAAAAGTATATCAGGTTGAATTAAGTTTAAACTGGCCATGATGTTTCAGAAAAAGAGTTGAAAATGTGATTTACCGTACGAATTTGAAAGTTGACCAATCAGAGTACTAAATTGCCGATGATAGCCATGTTTTGAAACGAAATTAATAATGTTTAAAAATTGACCGTACAAAAAAAAAAAAAAGAAAATATCGTATAATTGCCAATGAGACAACTATAGATCTCCACCAGAGACAAAATGGACGACGAAGTTAACAACAATATGTCACCGTACGGCCTCCAACAATGAGCAACACCCATACCGCATATTAAACTATAAAAGGCATCAAAATGACAAATGTAAAACAATTCAAACGAGAAAAAATAACGGCCTGATTTATGTGCAAAAAACCACTAATTACAGGCTCCTGACTTGGGACAGGCACATACAGATTGTGGCGGGGTTGCACATGTTTGCTGGCGCCAAATACTTATTTCTATGAAGTGTCCGTTCAAATTGAGTTTCAGAGTGAGATAAGATTTCGTTATTTGTTTTATGATTCCAAGGAGCCTATGTGACATTATTACCACCATTTAGGTCACCCGAGTACAAAAGCACGACTAATATACAGATAGAAAGAAAATTGATCTATCAGAACTAAGGAATATTTGCCATCTGATTTGAACAAAAGGAGATCAAAGTATATATGTTTTACAAAAATTCCATGATTTGCAAAGGGAACTAACAAAAATAGTTCTTATTTAAAACAATATCAGAGGTGCACAATGGAATTATATGGTTATGATTCTGAGAAAATCAAACCAAATTTGATTAGGGTTTTAGGAAAAATTGATACAAAAGTAGGACGGAAGGACGAACGGAAATATTTATACATCTCGTGCAGGAATTCCCCCTTTTACCCGGATTACTGTTAGATTGGATAAGCCAAAGGATAACCATATGTCTGTACTTTAGACAATCCTTGGGGTAGAGAAAAATTTAAATGTGATTTTCAAAATTCATGTATGTAAAATGGTATCCTATAAGCAATCAAAGATTGTATTTTCTTATGCTGTCTTAATCATTTAAAATTCTTGATCAAAACAAACACTTCATTTATGTACACATTTCGTAATGTCTCGAATTTGTTGAACATCTTTATCGTTTTCCGTTATTTGAGCTGCTCCTACATATTAAATATTTACAATGAAGATATATATTTCTTTACTAAATGGTTTTGAAATAGTTTGTTCACTCATAAGACTTAGTATATGATAATGTTTATATCACCAGTTACATTATTTGTTTTTCATTGATCATCAAGTCAACAAGTAAATTATCTTATGTGGTCTTTTATTCGTATTATTTTAAACACTAAAAACTATTTATTAATACTTAGTATTGGCAGTAACTGTATTGATAGTCCAACATGTATTAACAACCTACTTACATTGGTCTATAAAAAAACCAAATACCAATAATAACAAGTTGTTAGCTTTTATGTCTTTTCTGCATTTATTTTCAACCGTTTATCATCAATTTTTACATCGGATGACCGTGAGGGCATTCCGGTATATTGTTGCCACAGAGATTTCTACTTACGTAATTTTCGTTTTTGACTGGTAACCGATAAATACGCGGACATTATCGAGTGTAAAATAACATTCCTTATCGCTTGTAATTTCATCAATAAATATTCATGAAAATAAATAGATAAATGATATGACAATGTTTTTTCGTGAGAAATATATATATCAGTAACGAATGAATACCGAAAATTTGTGTTAACGCATGCGGAAGAATATCTCGGGACAGTCTTGCAACAAAAGCGGGAAAATATGAATGAGTACTCAAATCCAATCTATTAGAAAAACGATGATTATTACAGAAGAGAGTCCATCATGCACTTGCACTGCACTATCATTAGAATAGAAGAATAGAATGATATACAGATGGATGAAAATTTGCCTGTAGAGTTATTAAGATGATCTGCTATATATATAACTGCTATACACATATTAATATAATAGATCTATATAACAACAAACCAGAGTATACTGATAACAAATGATTATATCACTACAATGTAATAGTTATTACGGTGAGGTTGAATTCCCTGTCATTTATTCATCATCCACATAGGAACTTGTCTCAGAAAAAAATATATCTATGTACCTTAACTTAACCTTCAGTTAAAGACAGGTAAAGAGATATGATTTTTTTTCTGAGGCAATTGATTGTGATCCACCAGAATTTGCGGTCATCCGATGTTCAGTACTTCAGTACTATGATTTCATCTGTTGTCTGGGCGATACGTTTCAGATTTCTCTTCTTTATAAAGGGACGTAACACTGCTACTAACCATGTATCAAAATACTAACCCAATATCAAATATACAGGGTCTCCAAGTGCTCGCTTTTAACCAATGATATTCCTAAAAATATAAAGGAGGCAATATGAATATTCATTCGCCCTTAGACATGTTCGTTCTTGTATCTGGTCGCTCACATTCACAGCCACAATAATTCCGGCGTTTTGCATTTGCGCAATTTTGTTTTGTTTTCATTTGCGATAATATTTTCTTTTTTGTACCAATGAGAAATTTTGCATTTGCACCAATTTACAATTTAACACGAGACATACGTTAGTGATGACATTTGTCTGTTCATCCTGCTCATCATGTGCATGGAGGTTGAAATAGGATGACAACAAGATAGATTTATTTTAAAAGTTTCTTAAATTAATGACACCATTACGTAAAATAGCAATAACACTTTTAGCAATGTTGTCACATAAAAAAATATTGGCGTTAATTACTTATATGTTCATTGTGCTATGGCTTCATGTGTTTGGATATGAAAATATATGTTCTATAAATCGTGAAGGGGAGAGGCAGACTGTTTACAACTTTCACTCAGTGACGGCATACCGTTTTTTTTTTTTTTTTTTGAAAATAAAATATGAGTTTTTTTTTTTATCATGTTTATTAGTGCCCTGTCCAAAAGTGCTTCCCATTGAAAAGTAAAACGGAAGAAATATGCCAATTGTACATTTTTAGCTTACAATTTACACTCTAATGCAAATGATCACTTATCATGTTTACATCTTTCGTTAATTCTTTTAAAATAAGAGGCTGCCGAACTACAACAAACGCTGGTATAGCGTCATAATTAATCTTGACCTGGGCAATTCATTTCATCCAATATTGAAATTTGAAAAGCAATGCTTGAAAGGTTCTCATGCTATTAACCAGAAATAGCTGGTGCCGACCGAAACCCCGTCTGCCTGCCCGCCGCACTGCCCAGAATTTATCACCGTATTTTCATAAAAAAAAAAAAAAAAAACTGTGAAAATTTGAATGTTACCATGACGATCTTGTTTTTGACAAGGAGTTTATTGTTAAAAGGAGCTTGACTTTTTCCCATGAATTTGTTTCACTCATTCACGGGATTAAATCCCGAAAGTTGTAAATATAAATTAAGAAATTTATAAGTCTGCCATGCCAGAGTTCTGTAAGCAACGTTTGCAATGTAGTGTGATCGTGTAATTTTACCTCGAACGGATATTTGATACTTTTCATATACTTATGTATAGACGATATTCTTTGAATATTATTAATTTGTTCCTTCTGGGTTTCTTTCACTAAGGAAACACATGAAAGTGTTTAAAATAATAAAATCTTCCTGTATGTGTACATGTAGCGTGAACATGTAGCGTGAACATAAAGTTATCCATACATGTAACGAACGATTGTGATGTATCACGTTAAAGGGAAAATTTCAATTCATAGTCAAAGACTTATCTCCTAAATAGGAAACCTTATAAAATACAAAACACAAAAATACAAACAGATTAAAAAGGTATGTAAAATATTCATACTAAATAAATTACCCCAAAAAAAAAAACAAAACAAAAACAAATACCAGAGAAAGGGGAAAAGAAAAATTAGATACATTTATTATATATTATTTGTTTTCCTTTTGTAAGTGTCTCATTAACGTTCGTCACACCTCTTGTATTGGTATATATGTAAGTATGAATGAGAAAAAGAAGGTTTATTGCGTAAACCCCTGAGGGTTTACGCAGTATATATTGGACGATAGATGTAGTCTTTCGGAACACCGGATGTTATTCGGAACACTTCTGTTCTTTCTATGACCAACTTTCAAATACATGCGCAATAGCTTACTAATCTGTTGAATAAGCATTAGCATCTTAAGTTGCTATAGAGATATTTTACGTATGATCTGAAATTTATTATGATATAATATTAACCTACATGCGTAGTATTTTAATTAGAGTCAAACGTTGAAACCAGCTGTGTTTAGATATGAGATAAGATTTCATGTAAACAATGCGCTTTATATTCTGAACGAGAATAATTAAAAATAAAATCTTTAGAAAGAGTTTTAGTAGCATTTTATTTTAGATTTTAAGTTTAGGGAAGATGTACATGATGTAAAAAGCAAGCTATTTATTTTTATACTGAAATTAAAGGAAGTCTTTTCTTGCATATGATTAAATTACAGTTATTTTTGTGATTAAATATTGCAGCTTTAATAAAAAAAAAAGTGGTTATTAAAATGTAATTAAATAGATATTGAATATGAAAAATAAAATAAAACGAAACCTACAACTAAAATATATTAAAAAAATACACTTGACTATGCAAATGTTTTGTCGTTTTCGTTTGTTAATACAATACATGCAAACATTAATTTGTTTCTAACTTGAACCTGTTTAAACGATTTTGTTTTCTACGTTTATAAAAGTATGTTTTCAACAACATGAGCATGAATTATTGAAAGTTCAAATAGGATCAGAAAAGAATTATTAAACGATGTTTCTACTTCTGTAGCAGTTAGAAAATAACAACAAACGCCTCAAAACGTTTTCAAAACTTTAGTTAGTAACAATTGCACCCTAAAAGTGCCGCTTTATTTACGATCATAAATCTTAAAATTAATCATGCATGCAATTTCGGTAGACTTAATAGGGTCAGCGATAAGATATCAAATGTCTATTTTTAGATACCGAGCGATGACAGATGCAGATAGAGATAAGAACAAATACTTTCTATTTATAGTTACCTTAGCCAGGAACTAATTATCACTTCTGTAGTAATTAATTTTAAAATGTTCCTCTTTATAAAAACAAAATAATAATTTTTTGTGAAAACAATCAGATAATGAATTTTCGGTTTTAATAGATTATGTATAAATTTGATATTTAGGTTTTTATGCATGTAAAATAATTTTATGAAATTCTGAAGTTTGTTTTATTAATGATAATTTTTTTAAATTTTATCAAAAGCAACAACGCTTTGTGTGATCATTTTGATAATGTACTGATATAAACGCGTTCTCTATAAATTAATTAAAAGCTCCTGGTCAACAGTACTAATTATCACTTCTGTAGTAATTAATTTTAAATGTTCCTCTTTATAAAACAAAATAATTAATTTTGGTGAAAACAATCAGATAATGAATTTTCGGTTTTAATAGATTATGTATAAATTTGATATTTAGGTTTTTTATGCATGTAAAATAATTTTATGAAATTTTGAAGTTTGTTTTATTAATGATAATTTTTTTTAATTTTTATCAAAAGCAACAAAGCTTTGTGTGATCATTTTGATAATGTACTGATATAAACGCGTTCTCTATAAATTAATTAAAAGCTCCTGGTCAACAGTTCTCATAACTGTGTAAACTAAACTTCCTCTGATGTCTTATATAATCGCTACGGTGTATGGGTTGTATGTGTTTCTTTGTCAGTGGCGGATCCAGAGGGGGGCGTAGAGGGCGTACGCCCCTTTCTACACTTTTTTTTTTTTTTTTTTTGTAAAATGATTAATCTGACTAGACTTCGCGAACTTTGCCATTTCCCGTGTATTTAATTTTATGCGACAATTCTTTACTTATAAAGATATTTTCCCTCGTATTTACTGTAATATATTATTGATTATGTCAAAGTCATGATTCGCTACGGTGGAGTTGACCAGTTCGTCGAAAAAATGCACTCAGTCATTTTGAAATTCAAATTACAGCAACACATTGCTTAGGCTGAGGATGACAATCATGACGCCTTCAAAGCGACAAAGTATTGAGCAAGAACGTATTGACTTCTATTTCACAATTCCACCCAACAGAAAGTAATACTCTATTACACTCTCATGAAAAAAGTTCCACAGCAATATTATTTACCTACGAAAACACGTTTAACCCCACACGCCCCAGCCCATTAATAACATTGCTGAATAGTGATCCCCAGTCAAGCTCTAGATATAGATTTAAAGTCTAAGGTACGGACCATTTGATTTGAGGGGCAGTCTGAGATATTTAAGAGAAAAATTCTGACCCTATCTGGTTTGAAAACAATAATCTTGGCCACTTTTTGCTATTAGATAAAAATATTTTCAACAAAATTATTTAGCATTAAATGAACATGATGAATAAAAAACGGGCGTAATTTTTTTTTTTTTGGGAGGGTGGGGGTGGGGCGGGGGTTGCATGTGAATCCCATATCTGACCGGAATGTCTGTTTCGCCGAACTGATATACTGAATACTTTGTTCAAGGCCCGACTGCAACCTGCCTGCTGGGTGTGGCTTATATGTCTCCATGTGTCGACAGTCATTCACAACTTCATTGTCATTTCCGACTCATTCGTAGCCTTTGGTTGATTTGGAACCCCTCACTTCCCTTGTTGGTTGAAACATTTCAACCAAACATTTGGATAAAAATTGCTTGTTTGTCTTTCTTCGTGTCGGTCGTATTGTAAATTTCATTGAATATCCGTATATCTTGTTTACAACAAGAAATCTGTGAGTTATGCTAACTAACCATACAACAAACGAAATTTTCCATCTCCATTTTACTGACAAATCCCACATCAAATATATTAATTTGTACATAGCTTTGGATCCATGCAATCATTTTATAATAGACAATTAATGGAAGAATACGGCACCAAAATGTCCAACCGTACACTTTAACTATAAAATACATTTTACACTTATTTTATGTTTTTAGCCAAAAAAGGTCCGAAAAATTTTTCGCCTCGCTCCGCTCGGCCAACTTTAATACTACGCCCCCCCTTTCCAAAATCCTGGATCCGCCCCTGTTTGTGGTGTTAAATTAGCCTTGCAAAAACAAATCGGTTGTTGTACTAATTAATTAGTTAACAAGACAGTAAGTGAGTATAAAATTATTTTTAATTGATACTGAGAGATTCTTAATTATATAGAGCGACGCCTGTTGTTACCATTTGTTGCTGACATAATAGCTACATTGTAAAGTCCAAGCAGGTGTAGTGAGATGTAAACTTTACGAATGAGACAATAGCCTTTTCAAATGATTGTTTAGTAATCTAATTTAGAAAAAAAATACTAAAAAATAACATAGAAAATCTTGCGAGGTTAATGATTTTTCGTATTATAATAACGTTTTATATTTTTTTAGTCGGTAACTACTTAAAACCTTGCATATGACATGCTGTCGTATAAAACTGGTATGAAAGAAAAGAAATCGTTACAAATGAAATGCAAATCGGCGCAAATGCAAAACGCCGGTTTAAGATAAATTAATTTACATGTTCCTGTCTTAGTTAAAAAGTTTATTATACCCAGTTATATTTCTTCAAATGGTTGCTCGCAACAATAAAATCTTTTCTCCCCACCGGAGGTACACAGAGGAGGACGACATTGAAGGTGTCTTCAATTCACTGTATTTTAAATCCATTAAGCATCACTAAAACCTTGCAGAGCTGGTGTAAGGATCTTAATAATACAATAACAAGTCCTTGTTCAAATAACTTTGAACATACACTACAGCTCAGGTGGATTCTGCTTTGTCTACCGGCCTACCAAAGGAGTGGGCACCGGGTGGGCAAAAATTCTACCTTGTCCACTCTGCCCACCCATAGGAGTGGGCATGTAGTTTCTTTTGTTTAATCTAAAAAACATGCAAGTACAATCACTTGAAAAAAGCAGATAAGCATTTGTAATCAATATTTTTACAAAAAAAGAGATTATAGCTAGAGTGGGCACGGGTGGGCAGGTGGAAAAAGCAAAATCAAACACAGGCTGTTGTGTATCTCAAATTCCCCAAAAAAAACAGCTATTAAGTTTCACATATTGCATTTCTTTTTTATAAGCACAAAAATCATTAATTTTTTATTAAGCCTAGAAACTAACTCTTTTCTTAAAAAATATCTAATATTTAATACCAAACATGCATTTTGGGTTTACGATTGCATTTCTTTTTTAAAGAAAGCAACATTAGAATTTAACTAGTCAGACATACCAAACTATGAAAATTCAATCTCGAAATCGCAAATTT
>JAASAO010002135.1:0-11601 GCA_017311375.1 Mytilus coruscus
GACCATGACCGCACTTTTGATCAGTTAATAGTCTCATTACTGACACCAGGTGAAAAAGGGGTCAATATTCCTTGACTCTTCAATACCTTGGATTTTTACTAGACTCATTGTAAAAATTGTGGAAAGTCTTTAAAGTAGAATAACAAACAAGGAAAATCAACAAAACTGATCTTGATATTGAAAGTTTATGTTCCTGTAGTCCAAAATGAAATTTTCAAGTATTTTCTATCAAAGTCATACATTACAGTCAGTTTAAATTGAGCTGTGAAATTTGTAATATAAGTTGCATTATGCTCAGATAGGCTGTTTTAACTACAAATTGACTAAGGATTAAGAATAAAGCAAAACAAAAGATTTCTGATCAAATTTTTTGTCTCTTTAGGTGTCAGACCACCAATTACTCTCTCTAATTTAGAACGTATGTAAAAGTAGTCCTACTCTGACACAAAATAGTGCTTTTGATGTCCTTGTTTACTTAAACTAACCAACAAATTTGCAGAAATGAAACTTTTGGTGAAAGAAATATATTTAGACCATTTTGAGCCAAAATTTACTTGTCTATGAGTTTGCATTAAAAATTGAGGATTAATGCGCTCCATAGTACAAATGTATACTAATTTAAGATTTCCAGAAAACCAGGGGTTATTTTTGGAGTACCTCTTTTTGAAGGTCAGTTTTTTGTTAGAAGGCTTTAAAGGTATGTTGAAAATTGGCATGCAGAAAGCTGATGCATGTACAATTCAGGATATACCTGGTTTCTATGAAGTTAAACTTAAGGTAAAATATTTAGAAAGCTGTGAAAATTGCAAAATTTGGTTGAACAGATAGGGATATTTAATTGGTGGTCTGACACCTTTAAGTGAAATGCGGTGAAACCCCAAAATCAGAAAACGATTGATTTTTTTGTCTTAACTGATCAATTGAAATGATAGTAGCCACATTTCAATCTTTTTGGGCAAAAGTCAGATATTGCAAATTTAGAGCCTTAAACCTGAATTTGTGCTATTTTTAGCTTTTCCCACCCTGACAATATGCTTTTATATAAAAATGTCCTAAATTGTTATAAATGGACAATAAGTTGTTTTTGTGGTGTTGAACATTAAAACATAGGTTGTTTACTACCCCAAAAAAAATGTCGTCATGAAGATTTAATGAAATTATTTGATTTTACCCTTATATCATTGCGTCATATCATGTATTTGGCAGATAACATAGCCTGATGTAAACACTGCATAAACTCACATAAATCCTATTTATAATCTCAAATGAAAGTTTTATACCTTAAATTTTATTGACTGATAGTAAATAAAAACAGTTAAATGACCATGACCGCACTTTTGATCAGTTAATAGTCTCATTACTGACACCAGGTGAAAAAAGGGGGGTCAATATTCCTTGACTCTTCAATACCTTGGATTTTTTACTAGACTCATTGTAAAAATTGTGGAAAGTCTTTAAAGTAGAATAACAAACAAGGAAAATCAACAAAACTGATCTTGATATTGAAAGTTTATGTTCCTGTAGTCCAAAATGAAATTTTCAAGTATTTTCTATCAAAGTCATACATTACAGTCAGTTTAAATTGAGCTGTGAAATTTGTAATATAAGTTGCATTATGCTCAGATAGGCTGTTTTTAACTACAAATTGACTAAGGATTAAGAATAAAGCAAAACAAAAGATTTCTGATCAAATTTTTTGTCTCTTTAGGTGTCAGACCACCAATTACTCTCTCTAATTTAGAACGTATGTAAAAGTAGCCCTACTCTGACACAAAATAGTGCTTTTGATGTCCTTGTTTACTTAAACTAACCAACAAATTTGCAGAAATGAAACTTTTGGTGAAAGAGAAATATATTTAGACCATTTTGAGCCAAAATTTACTTGTCTATGAGTTTGCATTAAAAATTGAGGATTAATGCGCTCCATAGTACAAATGTATACTAATTTAAGATTTCCAGAAAACCAGGGGTTATTTTGAGTACCTCTTTTGAAGGTCAGTTTTTGTTAGAAGGCTTTAAAGGTATGTTGAAAATTGGCATGCAGAAAGCTGATGCATGTACAATTCAGGATATACCTGGTTTCTATGAAGTTAAACTTAAGGTAAAATATTTAGAAAGCTGTGAAAATTGCAAAATTTGGTTGAACAGATAGGGATATTTAATTGGTGGTCTGACACCTTTAAGTGAAATGCGGTGAAACCCCAAAATCAGAAAACGATTGATTTTTTTGTCTTAACTGATCAATTGAAATGATAGTAGCCACATTTCAATCTTTTTTTGGGCAAAAAGTCAGATATTGCAAATTTAGAGCCTTAAACCTGAATTTGTGCTATTTTTAGCTTTTCCCACCCTGACAATATGCTTTTATATAAAAAAATGTCCTAAATTGTTATAAATGGACAATAAGTTGTTTTTGTGGTGTTGAACATTAAAACATAGGTTGTTTACTACCCCCAAAAAAAATGTCGTCATGAAGATTTAATGAAATTATTTGATTTTTACCCCTTATATCATTGCGTCATATCATGTATTTGGCAGATAACATAGCCTGATGTAAACACTGCATAAACTCACATAAATCCTATTTATAATCTCAAATGAAAGTTTTATACCTTAAATTTTATTGACTGATAGTAAATAAAAACAGTTAAATGACCATGACCGCACTTTTGATCAGTTAATAGTCTCATTACTGACACCAGGTGAAAAAAGGGGGGTCAATATTCCTTGACTCTTCAATACCTTGGATTTTTTACTAGACTCATTGTAAAAATTGTGGAAAGTCTTTAAAGTAGAATAACAAACAAGGAAAAATCAACAAAAACTGATCTTGATATTGAAAGTTTATGTTCCTGTAGTCCAAAATGAAATTTTCAAGTATTTTCTATCAAAGTCATACATTACAGTCAGTTTAAATTGAGCTGTGAAATTTGTAATATAAGTTGCATTATGCTCAGATAGGCTGTTTTAACTACAAATTGACTAAGGATTAAGAAAAAGCAAAACAAAGATTTCTGATCAAATTTTTGTCTCTTTAGGTGTCAGACCACCAATTACTCTCTAATTTAGAACGTATGTAAAAGTAGCCTACCTGACACAAAATAGTGCTTTTGATGTCCTTGTTTACTTAAACTAACCAACAAATTTGCAGAAATGAAACTTTTGGTGAAAGAAATATATTTAGACCATTTTGAGAAAATTTACTTGCTATGAGTTTGCATTAAAATTGAGGATTAATGGCTCCATAGTACAAATTATACTAATTTAAGATTTCAGAAAACCAGGTTATTTTGGAGTACCTCTTTTGAAGGTCAGTTTTTGTTAGAAGGCTTTAAAGGTATGTTGAAAATTGGCATGCAGAAAGCTGATCATGTACAATTCAGGATATACCTGGTTTCTATGAAGTTAAACTTAAGGTAAAATATTTAGAAAGTGTGAAAATTGCAAAATTTGGTTGAACAGATAGGGATATTTAATTGGTGGTCTGACACCTTTAAGTGAAATGCGGTGAAACCCCAAAATCAGAAAACGATTGATTTTTGTCTTAACTGATCAATTGAAATGATAGTAGCCACATTTCAATCTTTTTGGCAAAAGTCAGATATTGCAAATTTAGAGCCTTAAACCTGAATTTGTGCTATTTTAGCTTTCCACCCTGACAATATGCTTTATATAAAAAAGTCCTAAATTGTTATAAATGGACAATAAGTTGTTTTTGGTGTTGAACATTAAAACATAGGTTGTTTACACCCAAAAAAAATGTCGTCATGAAGATTTAATGAAATTATTTGATTTTACCTTATATCATTCGTCATACATGTATTTGGCAGATAACATAGCCTGTGTAAACACTGCATAAACTCACTAAATCCTATTTATAATCTCAAATGAAAGTTTTATACCTTAAATTTTATTGACTGATAAAATAAAAACAGTTAAATGACCATGACCGCACTTTTGATCAGTTAATAGTCTCATTACTGACACCAGGTGAAAAAAGGGGTCAATATTCCTTGACTCTTCAATACCTTGGATTTTTACTAGACTCATTGTAAAATTTGAAAGTCTTTAAGTAGAATAACAAACAAGGAAAATCAAAAAACTGATCTTGATATTGAAAGTTTATGTTCCTGTAGTCCAAAATGAAATTTTCAAGTATTTTCTATCAAAGTCATACATTACAGTCAGTTTAAATTGAGCTGTGAAATTTGTAATATAGTGCATTATGCTCAGATAGGCTGTTTTAACTACAAATTGACTAAGGATTAAGAATAAAGCAAAACAAGATTTCTGATCAAATTTTGTCTCTTTAGGTGTCAGACCACCAATTACTCTCTAATTTAGAACTATTAAGTAGTCCTACTCTGACACAAAATAGTGCTTTTGATGTCCTTGTTTACAACTAACCAACAAATTTGCAGAAATGAAACTTTTGGTGAAAGAAATATATTTAGACCATTTTGAGCCAAAATTTACTTGTCTATGAGTTTGCATTAAAATTGAGGATTAATGCGCTCCATAGTACAAATGTATACTAATTTAAGATTTCCAGAAAACCAGGGTTATTTTTGAGTACCTCTTTTGAAGGTCAGTTTTTGTTAGAAGGCTTTAAAGGTATGTTGAAAATTGGCATGCAGAAAGCTGATGCATGTACAATTCAGGATATACCTGGTTTCTATGAAGTTAAACTTAAGGTAAAATATTTAGAAAGCTGTGAAAATTGCAAAATTTGGTTGAACAGATAGGGATATTTAATTGGTGGTCTGACACCTTTAAGTGAAATGCGGTGAAACCCCAAAATCAGAAAACGATTGATTTTTTTGTCTTAACTGATCAATTGAAATGATAGTAGCCACATTTCAATCTTTTTTTGGGCAAAAAGTCAGATATTGCAAATTTAGAGCCTTAAACCTGAATTTGTGCTATTTTTAGCTTTTCCCACCCTGACAATATGCTTTTATATAAAAAAATGTCCTAAATTGTTATAAATGGACAATAAGTTGTTTTTGTGGTGTTGAACATTAAAACATAGGTTGTTTACTACCCCCAAAAAAAATGTCGTCATGAAGATTTAATGAAATTATTTGATTTTTACCCCTTATATCATTGCGTCATATCATGTATTTGGCAGATAACATAGCCTGATGTAAACACTGCATAAACTCACATAAATCCTATTTATAATCTCAAATGAAAGTTTTATACCTTAAATTTTATTGACTGATAGTAAAAAAACAGTTAAATGACCATGACCGCACTTTTGATCAGTTAATAGTCTCATTACTGACACCAGGTGAAAAAGGGGTCAATATTCTGACTCTTCAATACCTTGGATTTTTACTAGACTCATTGTAAAATTGTGGAAAGTCTTTAAAGTAGAATAACAAACAAGGAAAAATCAACAAAACTGATCTTGATATTGAAAGTTTATGTTCCTGTAGTCCAAAATGAAATTTTCAAGTATTTTCTATCAAAGTCATACATTACAGTCAGTTTAAATTGAGCTGTGAAATTTGTAATATAAGTTGCATTATGCTCAGATAGGCTGTTTTAACTACAAATTGACTAAGGATTAAGAATAAAGCAAAACAAAAGATTTCTGATCAAATTTTTGTCTCTTTAGGTGTCAGACCACCAATTACCTCTCTAATTTAGAACGTATGTAAAAGTAGCCCTACTCTGACACAAAATAGTGCTTTTGATGTCCTTGTTTATAAACTAACCAACAAATTTGCAGAAATGAAACTTTTGGTGAAAGAGAAATATATTTAGACCATTTTGAGCCAAAATTTACTTGTCTATGAGTTTGCATTAAAAATTGAGGATTAATGCGCTCCATAGTACAAATGTATACTAATTTAAGATTTCCAGAAAACCAGGGTTATTTTTGAGTACCTCTTTTGAAGGTCAGTTTTTGTTAGAAGGCTTTAAAGGTATGTTGAAAATTGGCATGCAGAAAGCTGATGCATGTACAATTCAGGATATACCTGGTTTCTATGAAGTTAAACTTAAGGTAAAATATTTAGAAAGCTGTGAAAATTGCAAAATTTGGTTGAACAGATAGGGATATTTAATTGGTGGTCTGACACCTTTAAGTGAAATGCGGTGAAACCCCAAAATCAGAAAACGATTGATTTTTTGTCTTAACTGATCAATTGAAATGATAGTAGCCACATTTCAATCTTTTTGGGCAAAAGTCAGATATTGCAAATTTAGAGCCTTAAACCTGAATTTGTGCTATTTTAGCTTTTCCCACCCTGACAATATGCTTTTATATAAAAATGTCCTAAATTGTTATAAATGGACAATAAGTTGTTTTTGTGGTGTTGAACATTAAAACATAGGTTGTTTACTACCCCAAAAAAATGTCGTCATGAAGATTTAATGAAATTATTTGATTTTACCCTTATATCATTGCGTCATATCATGTATTTGGCAGATAACATAGCCTGATGTAAACACTGCATAAACTCACATAAATCCTATTTATAATCTCAAATGAAAGTTTTATACCTTAAATTTTATTGACTGATAGTAAATAAAAACAGTTAAATGACCATGACCGCACTTTTGATCAGTTAATAGTCTCATTACTGACACCAGGTGAAAAAGGGGTCAATATTCCTTGACTCTTCAATACCTTGGATTTTTACTAGACTCATTGTAAAAATTGTGGAAAGTCTTTAAAGTAGAATAACAAACAAGGAAAATCAACAAAACTGATCTTGATATTGAAAGTTTATGTTCCTGTAGTCCAAAATGAAATTTTCAAGTATTTTCTATCAAAGTCATACATTACAGTCAGTTTAAATTGAGCTGTGAAATTTGTAATATAAGTTGCATTATGCTCAGATAGGCTGTTTTAACTACAAATTGACTAAGGATTAAGAATAAAGCAAAACAAAGATTTCTGATCAAATTTTTGTCTCTTTAGGTGTCAGACCACCAATTACCTCTCTAATTTAGAACGTATGTAAAGTAGCCCTACTCTGACACAAAATAGTGCTTTTGATGTCCTTTTACTTAAACTAACCAACAAATTTGCAGAAATGAAACTTTTGGTGAAAAGAAATATATTTAGACCATTTTGAGCCAAAATTTACTTGTCTATGAGTTTGCATTAAAAATTGAGGATTAATGCGCTCCATAGTACAAATGTATACTAATTTAAGATTTCCAGAAAACCAGGGGTTATTTTTGGAGTACCTCTTTTTGAAGGTCAGTTTTTTGTTAGAAGGCTTTAAAGGTATGTTGAAAATTGGCATGCAGAAAGCTGATGCATGTACAATTCAGGATATACCTGGTTTCTATGAAGTTAAACTTAAGGTAAAATATTTAGAAAGCTGTGAAAATTGCAAAATTTGGTTGAACAGATAGGGATATTTAATTGGTGGTCTGACACCTTTAAGTGAAATGCGTTGAAACCCCAAAATCAGAAAACGATTGATTTTTTGTCTTAACTGATCAATTGAAATGATAGTAGCCACATTTCAATCTTTTTTGGGCAAAAGTCAGATATTGCAAATTTAGAGCCTTAAACCTGAATTTGTGCTATTTTTAGCTTTTCCCACCCTGACAATATGCTTTTATATAAAAAAATGTCCTAAATTGTTATAAATGGACAGTAAGTTGTTTCTGTGGTGTTGAACATTAAAACATAGGTTGTTTACTACCCCCCCAAAAAAAAAAATGTCGTCATGAAGATTTAATGAAATTATTTGATTTTTACCCCTTATATCATTGCATCATACCATGTATTTGGCAGATAACATAGCCTGATGTAAACACTGCATAAACTCACATAAATCCTATTTATAATCTCAAATGAAAGTTTTATACCTTAAATTTTATTGACTGATAGTAAATAAAAACAGTTAAATGACCATGACCGCACTTTTGATCAGTTAATAGTCTCATTACTGACACCAGGTGAAAAAAGGGGGGTCAATATTCCTTGACTCTTCAATACCTTGGATTTTTTACTAGACTCATTGTAAAAATTGTGGAAAGTCTTTAAAGTAGAATAACAAACAAGGAAAAATCAACAAAAACTGATCTTGATATTGAAAGTTTATGTTCCTGTAGTCCAAAATGAAATTTTCAAGTATTTTCTATCAAAGTCATACATTACAGTCAGTTTAAATTGAGCTGTGAAATTTGTAATATAAGTTGCATTATGCTCAGATAGGCTGTTTTTAACTACAAATTGACTAAGGATTAAGAATAAAGCAAAACAAAAGATTTCTGATCAAATTTTTTGTCTCTTTAGGTGTCAGACCACCAATTACTCTCTCTAATTTAGAACGTATGTAAAAGTAGCCCTACTCTGACACAAAATAGTGCTTTTGATGTCCTTGTTTACTTAAACTAACCAACAAATTTGCAGAAATGAAACTTTTGGTGAAAGAGAAATATATTTAGACCATTTTGAGCCAAAATTTACTTGTCTATGAGTTTGCATTAAAAATTGAGGATTAATGCGCTCCATAGTACAAATGTATACTAATTTAAGATTTCCAGAAAACCAGGGGTTATTTTTGGAGTACCTCTTTTTGAAGGTCAGTTTTTTGTTAGAAGGCTTTAAAGGTATGTTGAAAATTGGCATGCAGAAAGCTGATGCATGTACAATTCAGGATATACCTGGTTTCTATGAAGTTAAACTTAAGGTAAAATATTTAGAAAGCTGTGAAAATTGCAAAATTTGGTTGAACAGATAGGGATATTTAATTGGTGGTCTGACACCTTTAAGTGAAATGCGGTGAAACCCCAAAATCAGAAAACGATTGATTTTTTGTCTTAACTGATCAATTGAAATGATAGTAGCCACATTTCAATCTTTTTTGGCAAAAGTCAGATATTGCAAATTTAGAGCCTTAAACCTGAATTTGTGCTATTTTAGCTTTTCCACCCTGACAATATGCTTTTATATAAAAAATGTCCTAAATTGTTATAAATGGACAATAAGTTGTTTTTGTGTTGAACATTAAAACATAGGTTGTTTACTACCCCAAAAAAAAATGTCGTCATGAAGATTTAATGAAATTATTTGATTTTACCCTTATATCATTGCGTCATATCATGTATTTGGCAGATAACATAGCCTGATGTAAACACTGCATAAACTCACATAAATCCTATTTATAATCTCAAATGAAAGTTTTATACCTTAAATTTTATTGACTGATAGTAAATAAAAACAGTTAAATGACCATGACCGCACTTTTGATCAGTTAATAGTCTCATTACTGACACCAGGTGAAAAAAGGGGGGTCAATATTCCTTGACTCTTCAATACCTTGGATTTTTTACTAGACTCATTGTAAAAATTGTGGAAAGTCTTTAAAGTAGAATAACAAACAAGGAAAAATCAACAAAACTGATCTTGATATTGAAAGTTTATGTTCCTGTAGTCCAAAATGAAATTTTCAAGTATTTTCTATCAAAGTCATACATTACAGTCAGTTTAAATTGAGCTGTGAAATTTGTAATATAAGTTGCATTATGCTCAGATAGGCTGTTTTTAACTACAAATTGACTAAGGATTAAGAATAAAGCAAAACAAAAGATTTCTGATCAAATTTTTGTCTCTTTAGGTGTCAGACCACCAATTACTCTCTCTAATTTAGAACGTATGTAAAGTAGCCCTACTCTGACACAAAATAGTGCTTTTGATGTCCTTGTTTACTTAAACTAACCAACAAATTTGCAGAAATGAAACTTTTGGTGAAAGAGAAATATATTTAGACCATTTTGAGCCAAAATTTACTTGTCTATGAGTTTGCATTAAAATTGAGGATTAATGCGCTCCATAGTACAAATGTATACTAATTTAAGATTTCCAGAAAACCAGGGTTATTTTTGAGTACCTCTTTTGAAGGTCAGTTTTTGTTAGAAGGCTTTAAAGGTATGTTGAAAATTGGCATGCAGAAAGCTGATGCATGTACAATTCAGGATATACCTGGTTTCTATGAAGTTAAACTTAAGGTAAAATATTTAGAAAGCTGTGAAAATTGCAAAATTTGGTTGAACAGATAGGGATATTTAATTGGTGGTCTGACACCTTTAAGTGAAATGCGGTGAAACCCCAAAATCAGAAAACGATTGATTTTTTGTCTTAACTGATCAATTGAAATGATAGTAGCCACATTTCAATCTTTTTGGGCAAAAGTCAGATATTGCAAATTTAGAGCCTTAAACCTGAATTTGTGCTATTTTTAGCTTTTCCCACCCTGACAATATGCTTTATATAAAAAATGTCCTAAATTGTTATAAATGGACAATAAGTTGTTTTGTGGTGTTGAACATTAAAACATAGGTTGTTTACTACCCCCAAAAAAATGTCGTCATGAAGATTTAATGAAATTATTTGATTTTACCCTTATATCATTGCGTCATATCATGTATTTGGCAGATAACATAGCCTGATGTAAACACTGCATAAACTCACATAAATCCTATTTATAATCTCAAATGAAAGTTTTATACCTTAAATTTTATTGACTGATAGTAAATAAAAACAGTTAAATGACCATGACCGCACTTTTGATCAGTTAATAGTCTCATTACTGACACCAGGTGAAAAAAGGGGGGTCAATATTCCTTGACTCTTCAATACCTTGGATTTTTTACTAGACTCATTGTAAAATTGTGGAAAGTCTTTAAAGTAGAATAACAAACAAGGAAAATCAACAAAACTGATCTTGATATTGAAAGTTTATGTTCCTGTAGTCCAAAATGAAATTTTCAAGTATTTTCTATCAAAGTCATACATTACAGTCAGTTTAAATTGAGCTGTGAAATTTGTAATATAAGTTGCATTATGCTCAGATAGGCTGTTTTTAACTACAAATTGACTAAGGATTAAGAATAAAGCAAAACAAAAGATTTCTGATCAAATTTTTTGTCTCTTTAGGTGTCAGACCACCAATTACTCTCTCTAATTTAGAACGTATGTAAAAGTAGCCCTACTCTGACACAAAATAGTGCTTTTGATGTCCTTGTTTACTTAAACTAACCAACAAATTTGCAGAAATGAAACTTTTGGTGAAAGAGAAATATATTTAGACCATTTTGAGCCAAAATTTACTTGTCTATGAGTTTGCATTAAAAATTGAGGATTAATGCGCTCCATAGTACAAATGTATACTAATTTAAGATTTCCAGAAAACCAGGGTTATTTTTGGAGTACCTCTTTTGAAGGTCAGTTTTTGTTAGAAGGCTTTAAAGGTATGTTGAAAATTGGCATGCAGAAAGCTGATGCATGTACAATTCAGGATATACCTGGTTTCTATGAAGTTAAACTTAAGGTAAAATATTTAGAAAGCTGTGAAAATTGCAAAATTTGGTTGAACAGATAGGGATATTTAATTGGTGGTCTGACACCTTTAAGTGAAATGCGGTGAAACCCCAAAATCAGAAAACGATTGATTTTTTGTCTTAACTGATCAATTGAAATGATAGTAGCCACATTTCAATCTTTTTTGGCAAAAGTCAGATATTGCAAATTTAGAGCCTTAAACCTGAATTTGTGCTATTTTAGCTTTTCCCACCCTGACAATATGCTTTTATAAAAAATGTCCTAAATTGTTATAAATGGACAAT
>JAASAO010003017.1:0-22993 GCA_017311375.1 Mytilus coruscus
ATCTATTTCTATCGTTTGTTGTACTTTTCTTTTATAGTTCTAAACATGACAACATTCAGTTTGTGAGGGTTAGGAGGTGAATCGGGATAATATCCTCGTCTGAAGACATCTGCAAAACAAAACATGTATGTATGTATGTATGTATGTATGTATGTATGTATGTATGTATGTATATATATATGTATGTATGTATGTATGTATGTATGTATGTATGTATGTATGTATGTATGTATGTATGTATGTGTGTATGTGTGCATGTATGTAAGTATGTATGTATGTATGTATAGGTTAGGGTTAGGGTTAGGGTTAGGGTAGGGTTAGGGTTAGGGTTAGGGTTAGGGTTAGGGTTAGGGTTAGGGTTAGGGTTAGGGTTAGGGTTAGGGTTAGGGTTAGGGTTAGGGTTAGGGTTAGGGTAGGGTTAGGGTTAGGGTTAGGGTTAGGGTTAGGGTTAGGGTTAGGGTTAGGGTTAGGGTTAGGGTTAGGGTTAGGGTTAGGGTTAGGGTTAGGGTTAGGAAGGGACTTTGACGAGATTCGTGCACCTTTTGACTTCTGCGCATGTGTACCTTTTCACTTCTGCGCATGCGTGAGGGTTTTGGTTTGGGTTTGGATTACAGTAAGGGTTTTCTATAAAAATATACCTTATTTGCATATTGTGAAGCAGGGGAGATAATCTGATTTGGAATATAAGCAAATTTTGTTTAAACGTAGCTCTTTCGTTAGTGGTCCGATTTATGAACTGTTAAGCGTTTTAGAAAGATAATTTAATTGCGCACATTTTGGTGCCTTAATATTGAAGATGTATTTGGGAATTCAAATGTAATAGGCCCTGACTTATGTGTTAGTACAACAGTCCAATGTGCTCCACCTAATTAATTAAAAAAAGATAGCCTTCCATGAAGGAGCTTAAGTGTGAAGTTGCAATATTTGTTGTATTAATCAATATCTTGGGCCAATATTTACCCTTTTTGTTGAATATTCTCTACCGGCATAATAATTTGATTCTTTATGTACCTCGCGATGAAAAGTTTTTCAAATATTAAGCGCTTCGTAAGTCTACGGTTATACTAAAACTTTTGTCGACAAGAATAAAAAGAGCCAATATTTCTTCTCTTGAATGATATTCTGGTACTGGCCTTATAATTGAGTACTTTTAAATACATCCTGATGGGTTGTTTGACATTAAATGGGAATGAAAACAAGTTTAAATAACAAAATTTGTTGTCGGTATCAACAAAAGGTGCCAATATCTTCCTTTCTTCCTGATTTTTCTGGTCCGGCATCTTTATTTGAATCTAAGAATGAATAGTTTGACACAAATTGAGAGATTTATAAGTGTACGGTTACTGATATTTATGTCGCGAAACAATTAAAAGCGACACTATTTCATCTTTGTTATAATATTCTTGTACTGGCCTGGTAATAGAGGACATTTGATACATTCAAATTTATTGTCAGACATAAAAGTGAAAGAATAAAGGTTTTGAAGTGCTATATTTGTTGCATTCAGCAATATCTGGTGCCAATATTGACCATTTTTCTTGGTTATTACTTACCGGCATTAACATTTTATCCTTTCGGTACCTCAGGATTGATAGTTTTACACAGGTTTGGAGTTTACGGTTACTAAAACTTTGTCGACAACTATAAGAATGCATAATTTGACAACAATTGAGAGATTTATAAGTGTACGGTTACTGATATTTATGTCGATACCCATTAAAAGTGACAATATTTCATATGTTTTATAATATTTATGAGTTTAGATGGATTCTCAGACACAAAAGTGAAGAAATGAATGTTTCAGGGTGCTGCATTTGTTGTCTTCATCTATAAATGGTGCCAATATCTATCCTTTTTGATGATACTTCTGTGCCAGCATGAACATTTTATTCTTATGATGGATAATTTGACACTGTATAAGTCTACGGTTACTTATATTTGTGTCGATAACAATAAAAGGCGACAATATTTCTTTCTTTTTGATGATACTTCTGTGGCGGCATGAACATTTCATTCTTAGGATGGATAATTTGACACTGTATAAGTCTACGGTTACTTATATTTGTGTCGATAACAATAAAAGGCGACAATATTTCTTTCCTTTTATTGATATTCTTGTACCGGCTTGGTAATTGAGTACTTTTTGTACCTCAAGATTGATTGTTAGACATTAGAGTGAAGGATTTTAAGTTTCAAAATGCTATATGTGTTGTACTCATCAATATAGGGTGCCAACATTGACCTTTTTCTTGGTTATTCCATACCGGCATCATATTTTATTCTTTTTGGTTCATAGTTTTCAGTCTACGGAGACTAAAACTTTGTCGACAGATATAAAAAGTGCCAATATTTCTTCTTTTATATGATATTTAAGTACTGGTCTGATAAATGAGTAGTTTTATTCCTCATGCTGGAGTGTTTTATATCTATTTTTTTTTTTTTTTTTTTTTTTTTTTTTTTTTATTAACTGGTCTGATAAATGAGTACTTTTATGAAGTGTTTGAGTTAAATTATATTTATAATTTTTTTTTTTTTTTTTTTTTTAACTATATTGATTTCCTCTTTGCAAGTGGACCACACACTTTAAATTTCACACACCTTATTCTGAGAATGAGAAACCATGAAAACGCTTTTGGACCGTGTGAAATAGCTGGCGTATTTCGTCTTTCATCGATTTTGTTCAAACACGTTTCATGTTGATACGCAATAACCCCGATAGATATACACGTCTTATATACACCAATAGCTGGCGCATTTGTCAGCTTATGTATACCAAAAGTTCCAGCTTTAAGGTAGTAAAATGACGCAGATTTCGTTGTTCTTGTGAAAAATTGCAAATCTTTCAAAGAATTTGGCAGATTTTGAACCCAACTTTTACAGGAATGAAGTCTCGAGGTTAGGGTTAGGGTTAGGGTTAGGGTTAGGGTTAGGGTTAGGGTTAGGGTTAGGGTTAGGGTTAGGGTTAGGTTAGGGTTAGGGTTAGGGTTAGGGTTAGGGTTAGGGTTAGGGTATTAGGAAAGGGTTAGGGTTAGGGTTAGGGTTAGGGTTAGGGTTAGGGTTAGGGTTAGGGTTAGGGTTAGGGTTAGGGTTAGGGTTAGGGTTAGGGTTAGGGTTAGGGTTAGGGTTAGGGAAGGACTTTGGCGAGATTCGTGCACCTTTGACTTCTGCGCATGTGTGCACCTTTTCACTTCTGCGCATGCGTGAGGGTTTTGGTTTGAGTTTGGCTTAGGGTAAGGGTTTTCTATAAAAGTATACCTGATTTGCATATTGTGAAGCAGGAGATAACCTGATTTGGAATATAAGCAAATTTTGTTTTAAACGTAGCTCTTTCGTTAGTGGTCCGATTTATAAACTGTTAAGCGTTTTAGAAAGATAATTTAATTGCGCACATTTTGATGTCTTGATATTGAAAATATATTGGGAATTCAAAAGTTATAGGTCGTTGAAGAAAACGTGTCAGAAATTGCTGGTACAACGATCCAATGTGCTCCACCTAAATATTAAGAAATGATAGCCTTCCATGAAGGAGTTTAAGTGTCAAGCTGCTATATTTGTTGTATTAATCAATATCTTGGGCCAATATTTACCCTTTTGTTGAATTTTCTCTACCGGCATAATAATTTTATTCTGTATGTACCTCGCGATGAAAAGTTTTCAAAATTAAGCGCTTCGTAAGTCTACGGTTATACTAAAACTTTTGTCGACAAGAATAAAAGAGCCAATATTTCTTCTCTTGAATGATATTCTGGTACTGGCCTTATAATTGAGTACTTTTAAATACATCCTGATGGGTTGTTTGACATTAAATGGGAATGAAAACAAGTTTAAATAACAAAATTTGTTGTCGGTATCAACAAAGGTGCCAATATCTTCCTTTCTTCCTGATTTTTCTGGTCCGGCATCATTATTTGAATCTAAGAATGAATAGTTTGACACAAATTGAGAGATTTATAAGTGTACGGTTACTGATATTTATGTCGCGAAACAATTTAAAGCGACACTATTTCATCTTTGTTATAATATTCTTGTACTGGCCTGGTAATAGAGGACATTTGATACATTCAAATGGATTGTCAGACATAAAAGTGAAAGAATAAAGGTTTTGAAGTGCTATATTTGTTGCATTCAGCAATATAGGGTGCCAATATTGACCATTTTCTTGGTTATTACTTACCGGCATTAACATTTTATCCTTTCGGTACCTCAGGATTGATAGTTTTACACAGGTTTGGAGTTTACGGTTACTAAAACTTTTGTCGACAACTATAAGAATGCATAATTTGACAACAGTTGAGAGATTTATAAGTGTACGGTTACTGATATTTATGTCGATACCCATTAAAAGTGACAATATTTCATATGTTTTATAATATTTATGAGTTTAGATGGATTCTCAGACACAAAAGTGAAGAAATGAATGTTTCAGGGTGCTGTATTTGTTGTCTGCATCTATAAATGGTGCCAATATCTATCCTTTTTGATGATACTTCTGTGCCAGCATGAACATTTTATTCTTATGATGGATAATTTGACACTGTATAAGTCTACGGTTACTTGTATTTGTGTCGATAACAATAAAAGGCGACAATATTTCTTTCTTTTTGATGATACTTCTGTGCCGGCATGAACATTTCATTCTTAGGATGGATAATTTGACACTGTATAAGTCTACAGTTACTTATATTTGTGTCGATAACAAATAAAAGGCGACAATATTTCTTTCTTTTTATTGATATTCTTGTACCGGCTTGATAATTGAGTACTTTTTGTACCTCAAGATTGATTGTTAGACATTAGAGTGAAGGATTTTAAGTTTCAAAATGCTATATGTGTTGTACTCATCAATATAGGGTGCCAACATTGACCTTTTTCTTGGTTATTCCATACCGGCATCATATTTTATTCTTTTTGGTTCATAGTTTTCAGTCTACGGAGACTAAAACTTTGTCGACAGATATAAAAGTGCCAATATTTCTTCTTTTATATGATATTTAAGTACTGGTCTGATAAATGAGTAGTGTTATGCCTCATGCTGGAGTGTTTTATATCTATTATTTTTATTTTTTTTTTTTTTTTTTTTTATTTATTAACTGGTCTGATAAATGAGTACTTTTATGAAGTGTTTGAGTTAAATTATATTTATAATTTTTTTTTTTTTTTTTTAACTATATTGATTTCCTCTTTGCAAGTGGACCACACACTTTAAATTTCACACACCTTATTCTGAGAATGAGAAACCATGAAAACGCTTTTGGACCGTGTGAAATAGCTGGCGTATTTCGTCTTTCATCGATTTTGTTCAAACACGTTTCATGTTGATACGCAATAACCCCGATAGATATACACGTCTTATATACACCAATAGCTGGCGCATTTTGTCAGCTTATGTATACCAAAAGTTCCAGCTTTAAGGTAGTAAAATGACGCAGATTTCGTTGTTCTTGTGAAAAAATTGCAAATCTTTCAAAGAATTTGGCAGATTTTGAACCCAACTTTTACAGGAATGAAGTCTCCGACCTGAGGTTATCCTGAAAGAACTTGAAAAACGAGTCTTATTTACTTAGATGTTTTTCCGATTGCTTGAGAAATGGCAAAGATACGAGCCTCAGAAAATGACCAGATTGCAATGTTACAGGTTGACAGGAAAAGAAAGGCTTTAATATGAACGACAAAACAATAAATTGATCAAATAGCAGCCTGTCTGGGCTTTCCAAAACGCCAAAGATCTGTTAAATCGGTTGAGAAATGCCAAAGTTATTAACGTTCAAAGTCTGTATGCAATTTTCATTGAGAGGGTTAGGGTTAGGGTTAAGTTAGGTTAGGGTTAGGGTTAGGGTTAGGGTTAGGGTTAGGGTTAGGGTTAGGGTTAGTTAGGTTAGGGTTAGGGTTAGTTAGGGTTAGGGTTAGGGTTAGGGTTAGGGTTAGGGTTAGGGTTAGGGTTAGGGTTAGGTTAGGGTTAGGGTTAGGGTTAGGGTTAGGGTTAGGGTTAGGGTTAGGGTTTAGGGTTAGGGTTAGGGTTAGGGTTAGGTTAGGGTATTAGGAAATTCAGCGAATAATGGGTCGTAGTGTCATTTTATTTGGTGTTATATGGCTGGCGTATGAATATATGAGGGTTAGGGTTGGGGTTAGGGTTAGTGTTAGCCGGAACTTGTTTTATAACCCTTGAACCCCAAATTTCAAGTACGCATGCGCCGATATGCTTATATTATACACTTACTGACTTGCTTATATAGTAGTCTTTTGTAACAATTTCCTCAAGAAGGTATGCCAAAATTTGCATATTGAAATTCAGGAGATAATCTGTTAAGGCTTATAGGAAAACTTTGAAAAATCGTATCTCTGTTGTTGACGGTCCGATTTATAAACTGTTTAGCGTTTTGGAAAGGAAGGGTTAGGGTTAGGGTTAGGGTTAGGGTTAGGGTTAGGGTAGGGTTAGGGTTAGGGTTAGGTTAGGGTTAGGGTTAGGGTTAGGGTTAGGGTTAGGGTATTAGAAATTCAGCGAATAATGGGTCGTAGTGTCATTTTATTTGGTGTTATATGGCTGGCGTATGAATATATGAGGGTTAGGGTTGGGGTTAGGGTTAGTGTTAGCGGAACTTGTTTTGTAACCCTACCCTGAACCCTAAATTTCAAGTAGGGTTAGGGTTAGGGTTAGGGTTAGGGTTAGGGTTAGGGTTAGGGTTAGGGTTAGGGTTAGGGTTAGGGTTAGGGTTAGGGTTAGGGTTAGGGAAGGGACTTTGACGAGATTCGTGCACCTTTTGACTTCTGCGCATGTGCACCTTTTCACTTCTGCGCATGCGTGAGGGTTTTGGTTTGGGTTTGGATTATAGTAAGGTTTTCTATAAAATATACCTTATTTGCATATTGTGAAGCAGGGAGATAATCTGATTTGGAATATAAGCAAATTTTGTTTAAACGTAGCTCTTTCGTTAGTGGTCCGATTTATGAACTGTTAAGCGTTTTAGAAAGATAATTTAATTGCGCACATTTTGGTGCCTTAATATTGAAGATGTATTTGGGAATTCAAATGTAATAGGCCCTGACTTATGTGTTAGTACAACAGTCCAATGTGCTCCACCTAATTAATTAAAAGATAGCCTTCCATGAAGGAGCTTAAGTGTGAAGTTGCAATATTTGTTGTATTAATCAATATCTTGGGCCAATATTTACCCTTTTGTTGAATATTCTCTACCGGCATAATAATTTGATTCTTTATGTACCTCGCGATGAAAAGTTTTTCAAATATTAAGCGCCTTACGTAAGTCTACGGTTATACTAAAACTTTTGTCGACAAGAATAAAAAGAGCCAATATTTCTTCTCTTGAATGATATTCTGGTACTGGCCTTATAATTGAGTACTTTTAAATACATCCTGATGGGTTGTTTGACATAAAATTGGAATGAAAACAAGTTTAAATAACAAAATTTGTTGTCGGTATCAACAAAAGGTGCCAATATCTTCCTTTCTTCCTGATTTTTCTGGTCCGGCATCTTTATTTGAATCTAAGAATGAATAGTTTGACACAAATTGAGAGATTTATAAGTGTACGGTTACTGATATTTATGTCATGAAACAATTAAAAGCGACACTATTTCATCTTTGTTATAATATTCTTGTACTGGCCTGGTAATAGAGGACATTTGATACATTCAAATTTATTGTCAGACATAAAAGTGAAAGAATAAAGGTTTTGAAGTGCTATATTTGTTGCATTCAGCAATATCGGGTGCCAATATTGACCATTTTTCTTGGTTATTACTTACCGGCATTAACATTTTATCCTTTCGGTACCTCAGGATTGATAGTTTTACACAGGTTTGGAGTTTACGGTTACTAAAACTTTTGTCGACAACTATAAGAATGCATAATTTGACAACAATTGAGAGATTTATAAGTGTACGGTTACTGATATTTATGTCGATACCCATTAAAAGTGACAATATTTCATATGTTTTATAATATTTATGAGTTTAGATGGATTCTCAGACACAAAAGTGAAGAAATGAATGTTTCAGGGTGCTGCATTTGTTGTCTTCATCTATAAATGGTGCCAATATCTATCCTTTTTGATGATACTTCTGTGCCAGCATGAACATTTTATTCTTATGATGGATAATTTGACACTGTATAAGTCTCACGGTTACTTATATTTGTGTCGATAACAATTAAAAGCGACAATATTTCTTTCTTTTGATGATACTTCTGTGCCGGCATGAACATTTCATTCTTATGATGGATAATTTGACACTGTATAAGTCACGGTTACTTATATTTGTGTCGATAACAATAAAAGGCGACAATATTTCTTTCTTTTATTGATATTCTTGTACCGCTTGATAATTGAGTACTTTTGTACCTCAAGATTGATTGTTAGACATTAGAGTGAAGGATTTTAAGTTTCAAATGCTATATGTGTTGTACTCATCAATATAGGGTGCCAACATTGACCTTTTTCTTGGTTATTCCATACCGGCATCATATTTTATTCTTTTTGGTTCATAGTTTTCAGTCTACGGAGACTAAAAACTTTGTCGACAGATATAAAAGTGCCAATATTTCTTCTTTTATATGATATTTAAGTACTGGTCTGATAAATGAGTAGTTTTATGCCTCATGCTGGAGTGTTTTATATCTATTATTTTTTTTTTTTTTTTTTTTTTTTTTTTATTTATTAACTGGTCTGATAAATGAATACTTTTATGAAGTGTTTGAGTTAAATTATATTTATAATTTTTTTTTTTTTTTTTTTTTTTTTATTTATTAACTGGTCTGATAAATGAATACTTTTATGAAGTGTTTGAGTTAAATTATATTTATAATTTTTTTTTTTTTTTTTTTTTTAACTATATTGATTTCCTCTTTGCAAGTGGACCACACACTTTAAATTTCACACACCTTATTCTGAGAATGAGAAACCATGAAAACGCTTTTGGACCGTGTGAAATAGCTGGCGTATTTCGTCTTTCATCGATTTTGTTCAAACACGTTTCATGTTGATACGCAATAACCCCAATAGATATACACGTCTTATATACACCAATAGCTGGCGCATTTTGTCAGCTTATGTATACCAAAAGTTCCAGCTTTAAGGTAGTAAAATGACGCAGATTTCGTTGTTCTTGTGAAAAATTGCAAATCTTTCAAAGAATTTGGCAGATTTTGAACCCAACTTTTTTTACAGGAATGAAGTCTCCGACCTGAGGTTATCCTGAAAGAACTTGAAAAACGAGTCTTATTTACTCAGATGTTTTCCGATTGCTTGAGAAATGGCAAAGATACGAGCCTCAGAAAATGACCAGATTGCAATGTTACAGGTTGACAGGAAAAGAAAGGCTTTAATATGAACGACAAAACAATACATTGATCAAACAGCAGTCTGTCTGGGCTTTCCAAAACACCAAAGATCTTTCAAATCAGTTAGGGTTAGGGTTAGGGTTAAGTTTAGGGTTAGGTTAGGGTTAGGGTTAGGGTTAGGGTTAGGGTTAGGGTTAGGGTTAGGGTTAGGGTTAGGGTTAGGGGTTAGGGTTAGGGTTAGGGTTAGGGTTAGGGAAGGGACTTTGACGAGATTCGTGCACCTTTTGACTTCTGCGCATGTGTGCACCTTTTCACTTCTGCGCATGCGTGAGGGTTTTGGTTTGGGTTTGGATTATAGTAAGGGTTTTCTATAAAATATACCTTATTTGCATATTGTGAAGCAGGGAGATAATCTGATTTGGAATATAAGCAAATTTTGTTTAAACGTAGCTCTTTCGTTAGTGGTCCGATTTATGAACTGTTAAGCGTTTTAGAAAGATAATTTAATTGCGCACATTTTGGTGCCTTAATATTGAAGATGTATTTGGGAATTCAAATGTAATAGGCCCTGACTTATGTGTTAGTACAACAGTCCAATGTGCTCCACCTAATTAATTAAAAAAAGATAGCCTTCCATGAAGGAGCTTAAGTGTGAAGTTGCAATATTTGTTGTATTAATCAATATCTTGGGCCAATATTTACCCTTTTGTTGAATATTCTCTACCGGCATAATAATTTGATTCTTTATGTACCTCGCGATGAAAAGTTTTTCAAATATTAAGCGCTTCGTAAGTCTACGGTTATACTAAAACTTTTGTCGACAAGAATAAAAGAGCCAATATTTCTTCTCTTGAATGATATTCTGGTACTGGCCTTATAATTGAGTACTTTTAAATACATCCTGATGGGTTGTTTGACATTAAATGGGAATGAAAACAAGTTTAAATAACAAAATTTGTTGTCGGTATCAACAAAAGGTGCCAATATCTTCCTTTCTTCCTGATTTTTCTGGTCCGGCATCTTTATTTGAATCTAAGAATGAATAGTTTGACACAAATTGAGAGATTTATAAGTGTACGGTTACTGATATTTATGTCGCGAAACAATTAAAAGCGACACTATTTCATCTTTGTTATAATATTCTTGTACTGGCCTGGTAATAGAGGACATTTGATACATTCAAATTTATTGTCAGACATAAAAGTGAAAGAATAAAGGTTTTGAAGTGCTATATTTGTTGCATTCAGCAATATCAGGTGCCAATATTGACCATTTTTCTTGGTTATTACTTACCGGCATTAACATTTTATCCTTTCGGTACCTCAGGATTGATAGTTTTACACAGGTTTGGAGTTTACGGTTACTAAAACTTTTGTCGACAACTATAAGAATGCATAATTTGACAACAATTGAGAGATTTATAAGTGTACGGTTACTGATATTTATGTCGATACCCATTAAAAGTGACAATATTTCATATGTTTTATAATATTTATGAGTTTAGATGGATTCTCAGACACAAAAGTGAAGAAATGAATGTTTCAGGGTGCTGCATTTGTTGTCTTCATCTATAAATGGTGCCAATATCTATCCTTTTTGATGATACTTCTGTGCCAGCATGAACATTTTATTCTTATGATGGATAATTTGACACTGTATAAGTCTACGGTTACTTATATTTGTGTCGATAACAATTAAAGGCGACAATATTTCTTTCTTTTGATGATACTTCTGTGCCGGCATGAACATTTCATTCTTATGATGGATAATTTGACACTGTATAAGTCTCACGGTTACTTATATTTGTGTCGATAACAATAAAAGGCGACAATATTTCTTTCTTTTTATTGATATTCTTGTACCGGCTTGATAATTGAGTACTTTTTGTACCTCAAGATTGATTGTTAGACATTAGAGTGAAGGATTTTAAGTTTCAAAATGCTATATGTGTTGTACTCATCAATATAGGGTGCCAACATTGACCTTTTCTTGGTTATTCCATACCGGCATCATATTTTATTCTTTTTGGTTCATAGTTTTCAGTCTACGGAGACTAAAAACTTTGTCGACAGATATAAAAGTGCCAATATTTCTTCTTTTATATGATATTTAAGTACTGGTCTGATAAATGAGTAGTTTTATGCCTCATGCTGGAGTGTTTTATATCTATTATTTTTTTTTTTTTTTTTTTTTTTTTTTTTTTTTTTATTTATTAACTGGTCTGATAAATGAGTACTTTTATGAAGTGTTTGAGTTAAATTATATTTATAATTTTTTTTTTTTTTTTTTTTTTTTTTTATTTATTAACTGGTCTGATAAATGAATACTTTTATGAAGTGTTTGAGTTAAATTATATTTATAATTTTTTTTTTTTTTTTTTTTTTTTTAACTATATTGATTTCCTCTTTGCAAGTGGACCACACACTTTAAATTTCACACACCTTATTCTGAGAATGAGAAACCATGAAAACGCTTTTGGACCGTGTGAAATAGCTGGCGTATTTCGTCTTTCATCGATTTTGTTCAAACACGTTTCATGTTGATACGCAATAACCCCAATAGATATACACGTCTTATATACACCAATAGCTGGCGCATTTTGTCAGCTTATGTATACCAAAAAGTTCCAGCTTTAAGGTAGTAAAATGACGCAGATTTCGTTGTTCTTGTGAAAAAATTGCAAATCTTTCAAAGAATTTGGCAGATTTTTGAACCCAACTTTTTACAGGAATGAAGTCTCCGACCTGAGGTTATCCTGAAAGAACTTGAAAAAACGAGTCTTATTTACTCAGATGTTTTTCCGATTGCTTGAGAAATGGCAAAGATACGAGCCTCAGAAAATGACCAGATTGCAATGTTACAGGTTGACAGGAAAAGAAAGGCTTTAATATGAACGACAAAACAATACATTGATCAAACAGCAGTCTGTCTGGGCTTTCCAAAACACCAAAGATCTTTCAAATCGGTTAGGGTTAGGGTTAGGGTTAAGTTTAGGGTTAGGTTAGGGTTAGGGTTAGGGTTAGGGTTAGGGTTAGGGTTAGGGTTAGGGTTAGGGTTAGGGTTAGGGGTTAGGGTTAGGGGTTAGGGTTAGGGTTAGGAAGGGGACTTTGACGAGATTCGTGCACCTTTGACTTCTGCGCATGTGTGCACCTTTTCACTTCTGCGCATGCGTGAGGGTTTTGGTTTGGGTTTGGATTATAGTAAGGGTTTTCTATAAAATATACCTTATTTGCATATTGTGAAGCAGGGAGATAATCTGATTTGGAATATAAGCAAATTTTGTTTAAACGTAGCTCTTTCGTTAGTGGTCCGATTTATGAACTGTTAAGCGTTTTAGAAAGATAATTTAATTGCGCACATTTGGTGCCTTAATATTGAAGATGTATTTGGAATTCAAATGTAATAGGCCCTGACTTATGTGTTAGTACAACAGTCCAATGTGCTCCACCTAATTAATTAAAAAGATAGCCTTCCATGAAGGAGCTTAAGTGTGAAGTTGCAATATTTGTTGTATTAATCAATATCTTGGGCCAATATTTACCCTTTTGTTGAATATTCTCTACCGCATAATAATTTGATTCTTTATGTACCTCGCGATGAAAAGTTTTCAAATATTAAGCGCTTCGTAAGTCTACGGTTATACTAAAACTTTTGTCGACAAGAATAAAAAGAGCCAATATTTCTTCTCTTGAATGATATTCTGGTACTGGCCTTATAATTGAGTACTTTTAAATACATCCTGATGGGTTGTTTGACATTAAATGGGAATGAAAACAAGTTTAAATAACAAAATTTGTTGTCGGTATCAACAAAAGGTGCCAATATCTTCCTTTCTTCCTGATTTTCTGGTCCGGCATCTTTATTTGAATCTAAGAATGAATAGTTTGACACAAATTGAGAGATTTATAAGTGTACGGTTACTGATATTTATGTCGCGAAACAATTAAAAGCGACACTATTTCATCTTTGTTATAATATTCTTGTACTGGCCTGGTAATAGAGGACATTTGATACATTCAAATTTATTGTCAGACATAAAAGTGAAAGAATAAAGGTTTTGAAGTGCTATATTTGTTGCATTCAGCAATATCGGGTGCCAATATTGACCATTTTTCTTGGTTATTACTTACCGGCATTAACATTTTATCCTTTCGGTACCTCAGGATTGATAGTTTTACACAGGTTTGGAGTTTACGGTTACTAAAACTTTGTCGACAACTATAAGAATGCATAATTTGACAACAATTGAGAGATTTATAAGTGTACGGTTACTGATATTTATGTCGATACCCATTAAAAGTGACAATATTTCATATGTTTTATAATATTTATGAGTTTAGATGGATTCTCAGACACAAAAGTGAAGAAATGAATGTTTCAGGGTGCTGCATTTGTTGTCTTCATCTATAAATGGTGCCAATATCTATCCTTTTTGATGATACTTCTGTGCCAGCATGAACATTTTATTCTTATGATGGATAATTTGACACTGTATAAGTCTACGGTTACTTATATTTGTGTCGATAACAATTAAAAGCGACAATATTTCTTTCTTTTGATGATACTTCTGTGCGGCATGAACATTTCATTCTTATGATGGATAATTTGACACTGTATAAGTCTCGGTTACTTATATTTGTGTCGATAACAATAAAAGGCGACAATATTTCTTTCTTTTATTGATATTCTTGTACCGGCTTGATAATTGAGTACTTTTGTACCTCAAGATTGATTGTTAGACATTAGAGTGAAGGATTTTAAGTTTCAAAATGCTATATGTGTTGTACTCATCAATATAGGGTGCCAACATTGACCTTTTTCTTGGTTATTCCATACCGCATCATATTTTATTTTGGTTCATAGTTTTCAGTCTACGGAGACTAAAAACTTTGTCGACAGATATAAAAAGTGCCAATATTTCTTCTTTTATATGATATTTAAGTACTGGTCTGATAAATGAGTAGTTTTATGCCTCATGCTGGAGTGTTTTATATCTATTATTTTTTTTTTTTTTTTTTTTTTTTTTTTTTTTTTATTAACTGGTCTGATAAATGAATACTTTTATGAAGTGTTTGAGTTAAATTATATTTATAATTTTTTTTTTTTTTTTTTTTTTTTTTTTTTTATTTAACTGGTCTGATAAATGAATACTTTTATGAAGTGTTTGAGTTAAATTATATTTATAATTTTTTTTTTTTTTTTTTTTTTTTTTAACTATATTGATTTCCTCTTTGCAAGTGGACCACACACTTTAAATTTCACACCTTATTCTGAGAATGAGAAACCATGAAAAACGCTTTTGGACCGTGTGAAATAGCTGGCGTATTTCGTCTTTCATCGATTTTGTTCAAACACGTTTCATGTTGATACGCAATAACCCCAATAGATATACACGTCTTATATACACCAATAGCTGGCGCATTTTGTCAGCTTATGTATACCAAAAGTTCCAGCTTTAAGGTAGTAAAATGACGCAGATTTCGTTGTTCTTGTGAAAAATTGCAAATCTTTCAAAGAATTTGGCAGATTTTTGAACCCAACTTTTACAGGAATGAAGTCTCCGACCTGAGGTTATCCTGAAAGAACTTGAAAAACGAGTCTTATTTACTCAGATGTTTTCCGATTGCTTGAGAAATGGCAAAGATACGAGCCTCAGAAAATGACCAGATTGCAATGTTACAGGTTGACAGGAAAAGAAAGGCTTTAATATGAACGACAAAACAATACATTGATCAAACAGCAGTCTGTCTGGGCTTTCCAAAACACCAAAGATCTTTCAAATCGGTTAGGGTTAGGGTTAGGGTTAAGTTTAGGGTTAGGGTTAGGGTTAGGGTTAGGTTAGGGTTAGGGTTAGGGTTAGGGTTAGGGTTAGGGTAGGGTTAGGGTTAGGGTTAGGGTTAGGGTTAGGGTTAGGGTTAGGGTTAGGGTTAGGGTTAGGTTAGGGTTAGGGTTAGGGTTAGGGTTAGGGTTAGGGTTAGGGTTAGGGTTAGGGTTAGGGTTAGGGTTAGGGTTAGGAAGGGACTTTGGCGAGATTCGTGCACCTTTTGACTTCTGCGCATGTGTGCACCTTTTCACTTCTGCGCATGCGTGAGGGTTTTGGTTTGAGTTTGGCTTAGGTAAGGGTTTTCTATAAAAGTATACCTGATTTGCATATTGTGAAGCAGGAGATAACCTGATTTGGAATATAAGCAAATTTTGTTTTAAACGTAGCTCTTTCGTTAGTGGTCCGATTTATAAACTGTTAAGCGTTTTAGAAAGATAATTTAATTGCGCACATTTGATGTCTTGATATTGAAAATGTATTGGGAATTCAAAAGTTATAGGTCGTTGAAGAAAACGTGTCAGAAATTGCTGGTACAACGATCCAATGTGCTCCACCTAAATATTAAGAAATGATAGCCTTCCATGAAGGAGTTTAAGTGTCAAGCTGCTATATTTGTTGTATTAATCAATATCTTGGGCCAATATTTACCCTTTTGTTGAATATTCTCTACCGGCATAATAATTTCATTCTTTATGTACCTCGCGATGAAAAGTTTTTCAAAATTAAGCGCTTCATAAGTCTATGGTTATACTAAAACTTTTGTCGACAAGAATAAAAAGAGCCAATATTTCTTCTTTTGAATGATATTCTGGTACTGGCCTTATAATTGAGTACTTTTGAATACATCCTGATGGGTTGTTTGACATTAAATGGCAATGAAAACAAGTTTAAATAACAAAATTTGTTGTCGGTATCAACAAAAGGTGCCAATATCTTCCTTTCTTCCTGATTTTTCTGGTCCGGCATCATTATTTGAATCTAAGAATGAATAGTTTGACACAAATTGAGAGATTTATAAGTGTACGGTTACTGATATTTATGTCGCGAAACAATTAAAAGCGACACTATTTCATCTTTGTTATAATATTCTTGTACTGGCCTGGTAATAGAGGACATTTGATACATTCAAATGGATTGTCAGACATAAAAGTGAAAGAATAAAGGTTTTGAAGTGCTGTATTTGTTGCATTCAGCAATATAGGGTGCCAATATTGACCATTTTTCTTGGTTATTACTTACCGGCATTAACATTTTATCCTTTCGGTACCTCAGGATTGATAGTTTTACACAGGTTTGGAGTTTACGGTTACTAAAACTTTTGTCGACAACTATAAGAATGCATAATTTGACAACAATTGAGAGATTTATAAGTGTACGGTTACTGATATTTATGTCAATACCCATTAAAAGTGACAATATTTCATATGTTTTATAATATTTATGAGTTTAGATGGATTCTCAGACACAAAAGTGAAGAAATGAATGTTTCAGGGTGCTGTATTTGTTGTCTGCATCTATAAATGGTGCCAATATCTATCCTTTTGATGATACTTCTGTGCCAGCATGAACATTTTATTCTTATGATGGATAATTGTGGTCCGATTTATGAACTGTTAAGCGTTTTAGAAAGATAATTTAATTGCGCACATTTGGTGCCTTAATATTGAAGATGTATTTGGGAATTCAAATGTAATAGGCCCTGACTTATGTGTTAGTACAACAGTCCAATGTGCTCCACCTAATTAATTAAAAGAGATAGCCTTCCATGAAGGAGCTTAAGTGTGATTGCAATATTTGTTGTATTAATCAATATCTTGGGCCAATATTTACCCTTTTGTTGAATATTCTCTACCGGCATAATAATTTGATTCTTTATGTACCTCGCGATGAAAAGTTTTTCAAATATTAAGCGCTTCGTAAGTCTACGGTTATACTAAAACTTTTGTCGACAAGAATAAAAAAGCCAATATTTCTTCTCTTGAATGATATTCTGGTACTGGCCTTATAATTGAGTACTTTTAAATACATCCTGATGGGTTGTTTGACATTAAATGGGAATGAAAACAAGTTTAAATAACAAAATTTGTTGTCGGTATCAACAAAAGGTGCCAATATCTTCCTTTCTTCCTGATTTTTCTGGTCCGGCATCTTTATTTGAATCTAAGAATGAATAGTTTGACACAAATTGAGAGATTTATAAGTGTACGGTTACTGATATTTATGTCGCGAAACAATTAAAAGCGACACTATTTCATCTTTGTTATAATATTCTTGTACTGGCCTGGTAATAGAGGACATTTGATACATTCAAATTTATTGTCAGACATAAAAGTGAAAGAATAAAGGTTTTGAAGTGCTATATTTGTTGCATTCAGCAATATCGGTGCAATATTGACCATTTTCTTGGTTATTACTTACCGGCATTAACATTTTATCCTTTCGGTACCTCAGGATTGATAGTTTTACACAGGTTTGGGTTTACGGTTACTAAAACTTTGTCGACAACTATAAGAATGCATAATTTGACAACAATTGAGAGATTTATAAGTGTACGGTTACTGATATTTATGTCGATACCCATTAAAAGTGACAATATTTCATATGTTTTATAATATTTATGAGTTTAGATGGATTCTCAGACACAAAAGTGAAGAAATGAATGTTTCAGGGTGCTGCATTTGTTGTCTTCATCTATAAATGGTGTATCTATCCTTTTGATGATACTTCTGTGCCAGCATGAACATTTTATTCTTATGATGGATAATTTGACACTGTATAAGTCTACAGTTACTTATATTTGTGTCGATAACAATAAAAGCGACAATATTTCTTTCTTTTGATGATACTTCTGGCATGAACATTTCATTCTTAGGATGGATAATTTGACACTGTATAAGTCTACGGTTACTTATATTTGTGTCGATAACAATAAAAGGCGACAATATTTCTTTCCTTTTATTGATATTCTTGTACCGGCTTGGTAATTGAGTACTTTTGTACCTCAAGATTGATTGTTAGACATTAGAGTGAAGGATTTTAAGTTTCAAAATGCTATATGTGTTGTACTCATCAATATAGGTGCCAACATTGACCTTTTTCTTGGTTATTCCATACCGGCATCATATTTTATTCTTTTTGGTTCATAGTTTTCAGTCTACGGAGACTAAAACTTTGTCGACAGATATAAAAAGTGCCAATATTTCTTCTTTTATATGATATTTAAGTACTGGTCTGATAAATGAGTAGTTTTATTCCTCATGCTGGAGTGTTTATATCTATTATTTTTTTTTTTTTTTTTTTTTTATTAACTGGTCTGATAAATGAGTACTTTTATGAAGTGTTTGAGTTAAATTATATTTATAATTTTTTTTTTTTTTTTTTTTTTAACTATATTGATTTCCTCTTTGCAAGTGGACCACACACTTTAAATTTCACACACCTTATTCTGAGAATGAGAAACCATGAAAAACGCTTTTGGACCGTGAAATAGCTGGCGTATTCGTCTTTCATCGATTTTGTTCAAACACGTTTCATGTTGATACGCAATAACCCCGATAGATATACGTCTTATATACACCAATAGCTGGCGCATTTTGTCAGCTTATGTATACCAAAAGTTCCAGCTTTAAGGTAGTAAAATGACGCAGATTTCGTTGTTCTTGTGAAAAATTGCAAATCTTTCAAAGAATTTGGCATTTTTTGAACAACTTTTACAGGAATGAAGTCTCGAGGTTAGGGTTAGGTTAGGGTTAGGGTTAGGGTTAGGGTTAGGGTTAAGGTTAGGGTTAGGGTTAAGGTTAGGTTAGGGTTAGGGTTAGGGTTAGGGTTAGGGTTAGGGTTAGGGTATTAGGAAGGGTTAGGGTTAGGGTTAGGGTTAGGGTTAGGGTTAGGGTTAAGGTTAGGGTTAGGGTTAGGGTTAGGGTTAGGTTAGGGTTAGGGTTAGGGTTAGGGTTAGGGTTAGGAAGGACTTTGGCGAGATTCGTGCACCTGACTTCTGCGCATGTTTCACTTCTGCGCATGCGTGAGGGTTTTGTTTGAGTTTGGCTTAGGGTGGGGTTTTCTATAAAAGTATACCTGATTTGCATATTGTGAAGCAGGAGATAACCTGATTTGGAATATAAGCAAATTTTGTTTTAAACGTAGCTCTTTCGTTAGTGGTCCGATTTATAAACTGTTAAGCGTTTTAGAAAGATAATTTAATTGCGCACATTTTGATGTCTTGATATTGAAAATATATTGGGAATTCAAAAGTTATAGGTCGTTGAAGAAAACGTGTCAGAAATTGCTGGTACAACGATCAATGTGCTCCACCTAAATATTAAGAAATGATAGCCTTCCATGAAGGAGTTTAAGTGTCAAGCTATATTTGTTGTATTAATCAATATCTTGGGCCAATATTTACCCTTTTGTTGAATTTTCTCTACCGGCATAATAATTTTATTCTGTATGTACCTCGCGATGAAAAGTTTTTCAAAAATTAAGCGCTTCGTAAGTCTACGGTTATACTAAAACTTTTGTCGACAAGAATAAAAGAGCCAATATTTCTTCTCTTGAATGATATTCTGGTACTGGCCTTATAATTGAGTACTTTTAAATACATCCTGATGGGTTGTTTGACATTAAATGGGAATGAAAACAAGTTTAAATAACAAATTTGTTGTCGGTATCAACAAAGGTGCCAATATCTTCCTTTCTTCCTGATTTTTCTGGTCCGGCATCATTATTTGAATCTAAGAATGAATAGTTTGACACAAATTGAGAGATTTATAAGTGTACGGTTACTGATATTTATGTCGCGAAACAATTTAAAGCGACACTATTTCATCTTTGTTATAATATTCTTGTACTGGCCTGGTAATAGAGGACATTTGATACATTCAAATGGATTGTCAGACATAAAAGTGAAAGAATAAAGGTTTTGAAGTGCTATATTTGTTGCATTCAGCAATATAGGGTGCCAATATTGACCATTTTCTTGGTTATTACCGGCATTAACATTTTATCCTTTCGGTACCTCAGGATTGATAGTTTTACACAGGTTTGGGGTTCTGATTTTCTAAAACTTTTGTCGACAACTATAAGAATGCATAATTTGACAACAGTTGAGAGATTTATAAGTGTACGGTTACTGATATTTATGTCGATACCCATAAAAGTGACAATATTTCATATGTTTTATAATATTTATGAGTTTAGATGGATTCTCAGACACAAAAGTGAAGAAATGAATGTTTCAGGGTGCTGTATTTGTTGTCTGCATCTATAAATGGTGCCAATATCTATCCTTTTGATGATACTTCTGTGCCAGCATGAACATTTTATTCTTATGATGGATAATTTGACACTGTATAAGTCTCGATTACTTATATTTGTGTGATAACAATAAAAACAATATTTCTTTCTTTTATTGATATTCTTGTACCGGCTTGGTAATTGAGTACTTTTGTACCTAAAGATTGATTGTTAGACATTAGAGTGAAGGATTTTAAGTTTCAAATTGCTTATGTGTTGTACTCATCAATATAGGGTGCCAACATTGACCTTTTCTTGGTTATTCCAACCGGCATCATATTTTATTCTTTTTGGTTCATAGTTTTCAGTCTCGAGACTAAAAACTTTTCGAAATAAAAAGTGCCAATATTTCTTCTTTTATATGATATTTAGGTACTGGTCTGATAAATAGTACTGTTATGCCTCATGCTGGAGTGTTGGGTTAAATTATATTTATTATTTTTTTTTTTTTTTTTTTTTTAAGGGTTGGGTTAGGGTTGTTAAATATTTTGGTGTACTGCTGTCAAATGTCAGCATTTAATTAATCTAGGTGAAAAAAAGCTGAATTTTCAGTTTGGACAACATTCAGATAGCCATCTTTAAATTTGTTAATTACTTTTTTATTAACTAGGTTTTCATAAAACTATCCTTGGATTTTCATCAAACTTTACAGCTATCTCAGTTTAATATTGATCTTACGAATCCCAGGCTGTTATGTATTTTTTTGCTGTCAAATGTCAGCATTTAATTAATCTAGGTGAAAAAACTAGAATTTTCAGTTTGGACAACATTCAGATAGCCATCTTTAAATTTGTTTATTACTTTTCATATTAACTGGGATTTTAATAAAACTATACAGCTATCTTAGTTATATATTGGTCTTACTAAATCCCAGGTTGTTATGTAGTTTGGTGTATTACAGTCAAATGCAACATTTAATTAATTTAGGTGAAAAAAGGTAGAATTTTCAGTTTCGACAACATTCAGATAGCCATCTTTAAATTTGTTTATTACTTTTTCATATTAACTGGGATTTTAATAAAACTATACAGCTATCTTAGTTATATATTGATCTTACTAAATCCCAGGTTGTTATGTAGTTTGGTGTATTACAGTCAAATGCAACATTTAGTTAATTTAGGTGAAAAAAGGTAGAATTTTCAGTTTCGACAACATTCAGATAGCCATCTTTAAACTTGTTTATTACTTTTTCATATTAACTGGGATTTTAATAAAACTATACAGCTATCTTAGTTATATATTGATCTTACTAAATCCCAGGTTGTTATGTAGTTTGGTGTATTACAGTCAAATGCAACATTTAATTAATTTAGGTGAAAAAAGGTAGAATTTTCAGTTTCGACAACATTCAGATAGCCATCTTTAAATTTGTTTATTCCTTTTTCATATTAACTGGGATTTTAATAGAACTATACAGCTATCTTAGTTATATATTGATCTTACTAAATCCCAGGTTGTTATGTAGTTTGGTGTATTACAGTCAAATGCAGCATTTAATTAATTTAGGTGAAAAAAGGTAGAATTTTCAGTTTCGACAACATTCAGATAGCCATCTTTAAATTTGTTTCTAACTTTTTCAAATTAATTGGGATTTTCATAGAACTATACAGCCATTTCAGTTATATATTGATCTTACTTAATACAATGTTATGTAGTTTGGTGTATTGCTATGAAATGTAAGGATTCAATTCATCTTAGTAAAAAAAATCTAGAATTTTCAGATCGGACTGAATGTAGATAGTCATCTTTAATTTTTTTCATAGCCTTTTCAAATCAACTTGGACTTTCATAAAACTGTACAGATATCTTACTTAAATATTGATCTTACTGAATCTCAGGTTATTTTGTAGTTTGGTGGTGCGGTCAAGTTCAAGGATTTAATTAATCTAGGTTAATAAAGAACTAGAATTTTAATTCGCACTGAATACAGATAGTTAGGGTTAGGGTTAGGGTTAGGGTTAGGGTTAGGGTTAGGGTTAGGGTTTAGGGTTAGGGTTAGGGTTAGGGTTAGGGTTAGGGTTAGGGTTAGGGTTAGGGTTAGGGTTAGGGTTAGGGTTAGGGTTAGGGGTTAGAGGTTAAGGTTAGGGTTAGGGTTAGGGTTAGGGTTAGGTTAGGGTTAGGGTTAGGGTTAGGGTTAGGGTTAGGGTTAGGGTTAGGGTTAGGGTTAGGGTTAGGGTTAGGGTTAGGAGTTAGGGTTAGGGTTAGGGTTAGGGTTAGGGTTAGGGTTAAGGTTAGGGTTAGGGTTAGGGTTAGGGTTAGGGTTAGGGTTAGGGTTAGGGGTTAGGTTAGGGTTAGGGTTAGGGTTAGGGTTGGGTTAGGGTTAGGGTTAGGGTTAGGGTTAGGGTTAGGGTTAGGGTTAGGGTTAGGTTAGGGTTAGGGTTAGGGTTAGGGTTAGGGTTAGGGTTAGGGTTAGGGTTAGGGTTAGGGTTAGGGTTAGGGTTAGGGTTAGGGTTAGAGGGTTTTACTAGACTGCAACTGAGGTTGCACTAAGGAGATAATTTGTTTTAGTACAGAATTCGGTGATATGAAATGAATCCAAAAGAAAATTCAATTGACTTTGTTGTATTTGGCATGTGACTACA
>JAASAO010002521.1:0-12740 GCA_017311375.1 Mytilus coruscus
ATAGTACTGTTAATTTCACAATATAAAAAGAAATGAATTTCATCTTCCTTTTTTGTAGTTTTGCATAATCTTTCTTCTGTTGGCATTTTAAGATATCTTTCCAATTTCTATTAATAAATTGTGATCACTTATACTAAATTTTGTTATCAGTTTTCTAAATTAAAATTTTTAGCAAGTTTAATATTTTCTTTTGTATTATTTAGTTTAACATGTTTATAAATAGTGAGTTTGCCGTTATCCTTTATATCTGATATTTAATCATTTACTAGCTTTTCATAAAAATGCTTCAATTTTAATTTTTTTGTTCTCTTTTAGTTTTAGTTATCTTATGTGAGGTATATTTCTTCAATGTGTCCAAATTTACACAAATTTGCTTCATAAGAAATAAGATACTTTATTTAGGAGAACGGCTGACATCGACGATAAACTTAGCCTGCAAAAATATAACTAATGACAGATAATTTGTTCAATGGATGTCTCAACGCAGTTTTGAATGCTTTCTAGAAATTCAATTCGCCAATTGAACACTGTATTCCGCTTGAATGGTTGCAAACGGACATGATGGAAAAATTTACCATCCACGGTGGGATTCGAACCCACGACCTCTGGATTAGAAGTCCAGCGCGCTTTTTTATCTTTATTAAAATCAAACATCATATAATACAAGTAAAACAAAATATAAAATCAATTGTCCTTGATTGTTCTCATTATATACTATATACTATACTTTGTATTCACAATACTGTTAATTCACATTTTAGGTATACAATATCAAGTATATCAAGTTATTACAATTTAAAGACTAGAACATTGTCTGTTTCTTCTAACAACGGGTTATCTATTACAAACTTTTTTTGAAATATATGACTCATATTATGACATCGACAGAGATAGACATACATATATGTTACATAATGTTTTAATGTATATTGAAATAATTTTATCAAATTTACATTAGAATAACCACTATTCAGCAAGTTTCTCCTTCTGCAGATACAATATCTGGCAACATATAAAAATTAAGAAAAGTATCATTTACACCTTTCATATGACATCTCAATCCCAAAATCAATAGTTCCTCACTTCTTACTAAACTAATCTTATTTGAATCACAGTTTTCAAATATTCTAACCAATAAAGATGACAAATAATTATGAAAATCTTCAAGTTTATCACAATTCATAAATATATGGGATGTCTTCCTTTTCACTGCAACATACTTTACAGATATTATCATCAACTAAACCTATCTTTTGAAGTTTTACATTAGTAAAAATACAGTTATGTAACACCTTAAAGTCTAACTCAACCAAATTAGAAGGTTTCCAATACATATTGACATGTTCCCATATTTTACTGATGCTTCAGAACTCATTAAATTCTGATTTCATAACTCAATACCAACAGGTTCTTCAACAATATTTTCCAACATAATAGTATATAATGTTTTAGTACTACATAATTTCAAATCATAATGCACATTTTACAAATAATTGAAATGTCTATTGTTCTTGGTATAGATATTCTGTGAATATCAGTGTTCACTGTGTTTTCCATTCTACAGGTATAACATTCAACAAATTCCTATATCTATCAACTACATATTGTACATTAACATCTTCATATACAACTTGAATCATTTCAACTATAGCATGATCTGGCAAGAAACCAGTTTTACTTCAAAGCATATATCTTTGAGACAAACAATACCAGCACCTATAAAATCGTGCCATACAATTGTTCTGTTATTAAGTACAATATTTGGATTAACAAACAAAGGCTGATCATAAATATTTTCTACAGACAATGGAAACTCTATTTTTCCCTATACAATTCAGTGCTTGAAAAATTCTTGATAAACAACAGGAAGTTTTTTCAATTCACAATTAGGTATCACTGTATAAAAAACATTATGACAAAGTTTCATATCATAAATTGAAGATACAAAATACTTAAATGTGTATTTCCATAACACTTCATATTCATCATCTAACAATCTGCCTAGAATTTTAGCCTAAAGCATATATTTTACATTTGATATCAACAACATTTAAACCACCTCTACTTTTATCATCTACTATACAGTTGTATTTTACTAAATGACATCTATTTTCCATATAAAATTCAGACAGAGTCTTTTTATCTCTATATAAGCCCATTCAGGTAATGCAGTAACAAACAATGCATACCAAAATCTAGATAACATCAGTGAATTGATTACACTAACCCTACCATATAGTTAATCTTCTCAATAACCATATGTTGAGAAGGATTTTATCTTAACTATTTTATTTTTCCAATTCATTTCATCACACATTTTTCTTTTTCCAATAAAACTCCCAACAGTTGAAAATAATCTTCACAAACTTTAAGACCAATATGATCTTTTTCTACAGATAAAGAACCAGTACCTAAACATAGTATCTCTGACTTTTGTCTATTTATTTTAGCACCTGTTGCTTTGCTATACAAATCGAATTCCTTAAACACTTCAGGAATTGATAGTCCAGCGCGCTATCCCCTGCGCTACGCGGACATGAGAGAAAAAGCAACTATTTCAATACATATATGTAAATATTGACCTCTCTTATAGTTATCAAAGTTTATGACTACTGGGGGTGTTTAACGAATCAATTTTAAAGTGTCAATGCAATCGGGTTATAAAAATATCACAGCACAAAAAGCAATTTACGGCTATTATTAACATATTGGTCATACATTTAAACAATGAATTGCTGTTTAAAAACAGAAAAAAATCAATATAACAAAAACCACATGATAAAAATTATATAACATCCACGGTGGGATTCGAACCCACGACCTCTGGATTAGAATGTTGACTGCTGTACCCAAATTTTTGACATTTTAAACTATTATGTTTGTTTGTTTTGCTCACATATTGTTGTCAATATAATGGAATTCTATGTGACTGTCATACAACTAGACATTTTCGAAAACTATTCAATACCGACGCTTACACGTATGCCTATGCCTATAGGTTACCCTTTTGAGAAGTGAGAAGTGAGAATGTGTACAACGACCAGAGGCATTTATATTATTTTTGTTCTAATTTTCATTTTAAACACCTTTTAAAACATTTATTTCGAACGATGTGTTACTTTATTGGCTCTGTTAAGTATCTGAGAATTGACCAATCTTTATAGTGTGTACTTATTGAAAAAAAGGGGGGGGGGGCTTTGTGGTAATTAGTAGAACTATAATCAGAAACAGAAACGTGTAATGCATTATATAGCGTGAAACATAATGTATAAATATATAGATGATATTATTAGTTATCTTGGTGTCATCAGGGGTGTACGGAAGTTTACAACGATGATAAAATGCACTGTGAAATTCCGTTCATCCCTGATTACACCAAGAAAACGAAATTATTTCTTATGAAACGTTCCTGTACTAGGTATAAAATTGACAAATTCACACGAAGAACTTCCACTTCACATTTCAACACCGATGTTGCTGCGCATTTGAATTTTGTCAAAACTTTGTTTTTGTTTTTAGTTTGCCAAATTTTTTTTTCTTTGAATTTTGGCATTGTTTTGATGGAATTTTATACTACAACCAGTTTTATTTTCAAATGAGTCATCGAATCGTCCTATGCAAATCCTAATTGGACCTGTTGATTTGCATTTCAATTCAATTCAAATCTTTATTGCCATTACACCATACATTTATAGCATGTGACACAACATAACAAAATAAAAACAAACAATATCAACAAGATCATTTATATACATAATGAAAGTGGATATTTCAAGAGCCTCCTGTCCTATAGACTGTTTTAAAAAGGATCCAAGCTTATTTACCTGAATGTGTAATCTTGGGTTGATTATACATATATGTAATCGTATCTGTATCATTGAAATCTGTGCAGTCACCAGTGCATATTCTGATTTATCAAAAAATCAAAATAAACTTGTCTAATAGTACTGTTAATATCACAATATAAAAAGAAATGAATTTCATCTTCCTTTTTGTAGTTTTGCGTAATCTTTCTTCTGTTGGCATTTTAAGATATCTTTCCAATTTCTATTAATAAATTGTGATCACTTATACTAAATTTTGTTATCAGTTTTCTAAATTAAAATTTTTTAGCAAGTTTAATATTTTTCTTTTGTATTATTTAGTTTAACATTTTTATAAATAGTGAGTTTGCCGTTATCCTTTATATCTGATATTTAATCATTTACTAGCTTTTCATAAAAATGCTTCAATTTTAATTTTATTTGTTCTCTTTTAGTTTTAGTTATCTTATGTGAGGTATATTTCTTCAATGTGTCCAAATTTACACAAATTTCCTTCATAAGAAATAAGATACTTTATTTAGGAGAACGGCTGACATCGACGATAAACTTAGCCTGCAAAAATATAACTAATGACAAATAATTTGTTCAATGGATGTCTCAACGCAGTTTTGAATGCTTTCTAGAAATTCAATTCGCCAATTGCATACTCTACTACAACACTGTATTCCGCTTGAATGGTTGCAAACGGACATGATGGAAAAATTTAACATCCACGGTGGGATTCGAACCCACGACCTCTGGATTAGAAGTCCAGCGCGCTATCCCCTGCGCTACGCGGACATGAGAGAAAAAGCAACTATTTAAATACATATATGTAAATATTGACCTCTCTTATAGTTATCAAAGTTTATGAAGAGTCGCATTCGGCCATAAGAAATCAATTTTAAAGAGTCAATGCAATCGGGTTATAAAAATATCACAGCACAAAAAGCAATTTACGGCTATTATTAACATATAGGTCATACATTTAAACAATGAATTGCTGTTTAAAAACAGAAAAAAATCAAAATAACAAAAACCACATGATAAAAATATATAACATCCACGGTGGGATTCAGAACCACGACCTCTGGATTAGAATGTTGACTGCTGTACCCAAATTTTTGACATTTTAAACTATTATGTTTGTTCTGTTCTGTTCTGTTCTGGTATATTCCTCCGTTTTATCTTATCGAATGAGTTAAACACTTAACCGAAAAAGCCGATATTTTCAATATTTACGATATGAAAAATATAATTTAAAAATAAAATTAGTTAGTTAAAGTGAATAAAATAAAATTTTAAAATGTCTTTGATGATATATTAAAAGATATTAATAAAAAAAATTAAAATATTATGCACACATTACAAATTACGGCACTTTGATTCACCAATTATGAATAAATAAAATTTACAACCTAATGATTTCTAGTCAATAGGTGCCCTGCCAAGGCAAATGTTAAAATTATATAGTATTATCTTTTATGCTGATATTTATAAACTAGTTAGCTTGGCATCCCATGCAGACTGTTCAGACTATATTTAATATTACTGTTATATATTTTCATGTCACTTGATATCACATAAAGTTGTGTACGCTTCATGTGTAATTGGTAGCATAGATCTTGTGTCTTCCTTTCTATATCTAGCAACTTGTCTATTGGTTGATTACTCATTATGTCTAGTGCTGAGCAGTCTAATACAATTTTGAGTAATAGTTCATTATTAATAACATTTGTTGTACCACCTTTCTATTTCTCGTAGCAATTTGAATAATTTATCCATATATCGCTGCCTAACATCAGATAGACTTAAGCAATGTAGCAGGAAATGTTCCAAGGTTTCTTCAGATTCATTGCATAGCTTGCAATTTGGATGAATAGTATTTTACTAAATTTTGCCCTAGTACTTTGGAGCATGTAGGTACCAGTTACTAGCTTACATTTCAATTCTGCCTTTTTATGTCATATTGGTTATTTCTAACACATTTCCAAATGTTATGTGGATTATTGACCGGATCTTTTTGAAGAGATAAATGTTTAAGTGTTGATTTTGTGTTACATTCTATTGTCCAAATTGAAGACCAGTATTCATTTATTGATGTTTTCAATTGTTTTTCCACATATATTTTGATAGAGGATGTTCCATAATTTCTTCTGCTTTTGGCAATTGATATTTTTGCAAAATTTTATTTATACGACCAATAAAAGAGTTGTTAAAATTTGAACTAATTTTCAATTCCCATTCTAATATTTTACGTTCTATCGAGCCATCCAGGCGAGAGATTGAGAGAAATAGTGCTAGCATGTTTTTGTCTAAAATCGACTCAATGGGCTCAGCTCCTATTAGTATATATACTGCTGCGGATGCTGTTCTTTCTGGTAGACATTGGAATTGTTTAAATATCTTCCTTTGTAATTTTTCCAGTTCAGATATATCCTTTTTTGTGCATATTTGAACCTGGAGCCCATAAAGATAACGAGGAACAGCGTAGGTTTTCCATACTTTTTTAAGCACTATGGGTGACATTCCTGTTCTTGCATGTAGACCAGAACCTAGCAAGGCATATATAGTTTGTCGACCTGTTTTAAGTCTTTCATCCAAGTTGACTTTGCCATTTGTAGCTCTAGTGATACCTAGATGTTTCAATTTTCTACTCTTTTTATTTCTTTTCCGTTGAAGTTGTATGATTGGGATTGTTGTTTTGATCCTTTAGAGACACACATAATTTCGGATTTATCTGGGTTAATTTTAACCATGTCCCTTTTGGTGTGAAATTCTATAATGTCTAGCATTGCTTGTATATCGGATTGTTCTCCCAGTAAAGCGATATCGTCCGCGCATGTTGGAGAGCCTACATGTATATTGCCTAGCTTTGCGCCTAAATTGCTGGTGTATATTGCATTGAGAATGGTGTTATTATACCGTTTGTACAATAGAGATGATAATTTTGCACCTTGACGTACCCCTTGTAAAATATTAATGCTTTCTGATGTTTCATTGTTCCACTTTACTTTTAGAGACAAATCTTGATAAATGTTACGAAGTAAAATCCACATGTCTCCTTCAATTCCATCATGAAAAAGTTTATTTAACATGATCTCATGGCTAAGAGTGTCGAAAGCCTTTTCTGCATCTAGAGCGACGAGTTCTAATAATATTTGTAATAAACGATATAAAAGAATTGTTTCTGTTGTAATAAAGGCTGCAAAAAGACTTGATGCCCCTTCTGTAAAACCTCGTTGTAATGGATTCTGTGATGGTAGTAGTTCATATTCTAGTCTTCCTTTAACAATGGATTCAAAGATTTTAGAAAAGATACTTGTAACGACAATTCCCCTGTAGTTTCCAGGTATGGTTTTATTTTTCTTCTTTTTAAGGACAGGTGTTAATATACCATTTTAAAAACCTTTTGGTACATCCAGATTTGTGAAAATATTATTAATTATACTTGCAATTTCCACAGATACTTCATCTACTGCTTCTTTATAATGTTCAGAACATATACCATTTTCATCTGATGTTTTGCCAGTGTTCAGGTTTTTAATAGCAGTTTTGACTTCCTCAGGAGTTGTTTGTTTAATTTCTTTTTGGAGTATCGATTTTAAGGATGATGTCATTTTGCAATTTTGCTAGGAAAGCGTTCTAGATCAAAGATATTTTGTCATAATTTGGTGTTCCAAGCTTTTCGAAATGTATAGACAAGGCTTCAAGTATATTTTCTCCTTCATATTTTGTATTTCCAATGTAAAGTATATCAGTATTCAATGGATGGTTCGATCTTTGTTATTTTATTAATTTATGGAATGTTTTACTGTCTTTTTCCGAAGCTTGCATAATTTCTGTTATGAATTTTTGCCTGTCTCTGCAATTGTCGCAGACGGCGTTTTTTGTTTTTGAGATTTTGCTTTTCTAAAACTGCATCCTGATTTTTGATGGTTTTATCTTTCCAGATTTTATGTGCAGACTTTGCTTCAGTAGATGCTTGACTAATTTTGCTGTTCCATATACCTTTGCCAACTGATTTTAGTGTTTTTAGTTTTCTATAGTTTGGGATAGATTTCATTCCCGCCTTATGAAGTGCAGATTCTAGTTTCTGTATACGTGATTCTACGTTGTTTGGTATGTTATTCTGCCCAGATGTTTTGCCTAGACTGTTTTCAATAGTTGACTTGTATACACTTTTGTCACATTTTTTCCAGTTTGGTCTTGTATATATTTTAGTTGGGCGGAGAGTACATCTTTTTACATTCATAACAAAATTTGCTGTGACAAGCGTATGATCTGATGTATTTGTAGGGTGTCTTGAAGCTATCTTCACCGCTGGTTTTATCTGCTGTAAACATTTTTCATTAAACAAAAAATAATCAATCTGCGAGGTATATAGTTTTGTTTTGCTCACATATTGTTGTCAATATAATGGAATTCTATGCGACTGTCATACAACTAGACATTTTCGAAAACTATTCAATACCGACGCTTACACGTATGCCTATGCCTATAGGTTACTCTTTTTGAGAAGTGAGAAGTGAGAATGTGTACAACGACCAGAGGCATTAAATTATTTTGTTCTAATTTTCATTTTAAACACCCTTTAAAACATTTATTTTGAACGATGTGTTACTTTATTGGCTCTGTTAAGTATCTGAGAATTGACCAATCTTTATATTGTGTACTTATTGAAAAAGGAGGGGGGGGCTTTGTGGTAATTAGTAGAACTATAATCAGAAACAGAAACGTGTAATGCATTATATAGTATATAGCGTGAAACATAATGTATAAATATATAGATGATATTATTAGTTATTTTGCATTCATCATCACATGACAGTCACGTCTCAGTCATTACAGATGAACGGACGTGCTGGGTCAGCTCTCCTTTACCCGCTATCTTCGATGAGGGTTTACTTTTAGATGGATCAAATACTTACTACTTTGGATGACAGAAACCAATCCAACGCTGTACAGTAAACGTTTGTACTGTGCGTAAATTCCCGCGTCAACATGCACTCCAAAACCCATTGTGGATGGGGGAGTGTTATGCCGACTGACGTCCGAGGGCTGTATCCGAGGTGTTAGATGATGGACCTTCATTTCACTGTCTCACGACTTTGGCCCTGATAATGCTTCCTGTCATCTTTAATACTACGTCCGAGACTCATCTACCAGTGCTCCATCATCGAGGTTAGCGGGCTGCCAAGCTGACCAATCTGGCCTGAAAGCAGCCGTTGTGAAGAAATAACACCAAAATAGTAAACAAAAGAAAACCAAAACAACTCACAAAACCAAGATGGTGGCCTACAAAATGGCGTCCTCCACCTGTTCCTGACCGATGGCACAAAATTATTTAAACGCTCACCAATGGCCTTCGGGCACCGAGCAGACCGTGCGAGGGCTTAATAGCCAGTCAAGGTCGTTAAAAACCCCCAGTAGTAGTAGTAGTTATTTTGGTGTCATCAGGCATGGAATTATGTGATTAATTATTATTATTTTATTTTTTTTTGTAACAAGAGAATAGAATTTCTTGTTCCGTATATTACAAATTTACATGATTTTTATCACCATTTTACGAATATTATTTAACTATTCATAAATTGAGACACATTTTTATCATAATATAAACAGAGACATATCGTAATACAATGTATTATATGTCTCTGATATATTAAATGTATAATTGAAATTCATTTTGATATTTTTTCTTTAAAACATCTCTTTGTAAAAATTATATTTCCCTCCATTTATAACCATGACAAGAAGACGAAACGACTATGGCTGAACTGGTAGTATGACCGAAACGTGGTGCATTTATAATAAGGCCGAAAGAACCTCTGTTTGATCTTCATCAAATATCAGTGTTACCCTTAAAAAAAGAATAAAGGGAAGACTTTTTTTTATTATTTATAAATAGATAAAATTGTCGTGAATAAGAAATTTGGTTCGGCTGGAGATGACCACATGTTATCTCATTCAATTGTGTATAGATATCCTTGATTCATTTTATCTTCGGTCATGAACTTACGCATTGAACAAAAGAAAAAGGAAAATTTTGAACTAACGTGTTTACCATCTTTCCTTTATTCAAATACTATAAATAAACCTGGCCTAAAGTGGAGTATTAGGGAAAGGGTGCAATTTTGCGTTTGCAGTCTCTTGACTGATAGAAAAACTGATATAAGTATATTATAAAAGCTACAAAAGTGAGGTGTGAAACATGACCAGTAAGTAGCTACTATTGTTGTAGAATTTGTCGTTTGAACAAACATAAAAGGTTCATCATAACAAATGGACAAGAATTATGTCTTTTATGGCTGTACAGGTCTAACAAAAATATGAATCCGAGTCCGTTCGCCCAAAATCACGTTCGTTCCCATTCACGTTCGCCCCTTTCACGTTCACACCCATTTTAAATGTTTTGCGTTGAGTAATTTTTAATTTTAACATGAATAGTAATTTTTCCTTTGATCTTCGAGTGAGTTAATTTCGGTTACTTTTAGAGGAGTGCGTTAACTGAATGATTTTTTAGTTATTGCACTCTCCAGTCCAGCCGTGTGTCGCTTGTCATAGGAAAAGCAAAAATGGGAGGAGCTTAGACCAGTGCTCTAACTTCCATCTCAAAAGTTGTTATTTCACTGTCTAGCTCCGCCTCCTTGGCCTAGTAAACTATGAAATCAATGACCATAAAATGTCCTAATAAATGTAAACAAAATGCATACACAACAATATATCAAAACAAATCGAGAAAAAAGGGGGGAGGGCTTACCATACCCTAGCCAAACTTGTAAACCTAACCCTAAATTAAAAATGGTTCCCTATACATTGTACTTGAAACAAATGAATGCTCTGAGGAGAGCTACAAAAGGAATAACATGGTCTATTAACGAAGAGGCGATATTGATAAATTGGTGGATACTTGTTTTATCGTGCCAATATAAATATTCCAAAAAATTGTCACTGGAATTTTAGTCATTTAATTTCCTCCACTTAATGAAAGAATAAAGCGGAATGTAATAGAAATGACTATAAATTTTCCTACTGTTATTTTGGTTGGATACCTGTTTTATCATGTCGAAATTAATGAAAAATATATGTCACTGGATGTTTAGTTATTTTCTTCATTCTATAAAGGCCTATCTCCGTGAATTGATCATGCTTCAAATTTTGTCCCTGGATCTTACACGCATTCAACATGCAACCATTGCAATCAATTAACCGATCTGGGAATGGAAGAATAGTAATAATTACCTTCATAGTTGGTATTATAAAAGTTTCCTTCTTATCCAACGATAAAACTCCTTTGAAACTACGTCATTTTGAGTTGAAGGGCAGATAAACATCGTATAAAATTTTGCATCCCCTTTTCAAGAGTTTTGGGAGAAAACATATTCTATAACACGTAAATGGCTATCAGTATGAATCCACGGCAACAATTCATTTAAATCATTAATGTACCTGTATCTGACACACAAATCCATCTGACATCTGCTACATGTGTTAAATTTCTGAAATCATATATACAATGTAGTATCACGCCACTATTTGATCGACATATTGAAAAGTACAGTAAAGTTTAATTGGTCAACATTTAACCTTTGACGTGTGTCATAGCCCATTAATGTTACAAATCATATATATACGCCTTACTCATTAACATATTTAATGCACTCAAAACTACGCTTTTAGGAATTAAATCGTTAATTCGTAAAAGCGTGCTATATATATAATATATTTTTGGATCCTGTTTAAGTTTTTGTGTATTACATGTACTATAAAATATAAAAGAAAATAAGTTTTTTATACACCTTATCACTATTTGTCCGCCATTACTGGACATCACAAAGCAGGCCTCTACAATAACGTTTTTTCCAACTTGTCCAGTAGGACAAGTTCATACCAAAACTTACTTGTCCGAATGAAATTGTAACTTGTCCAACAAAAACTTTAACAATAACCTTTTTTGCATTTTAAGTTGATTCAAGGAACAAAATGAATTTAAACAATAGAACAGAATTTGATTTATATCTTTTCAAATACCTTTTAAAAATATGAGTCGAGAACAACTGAATCTAGTCATGTCACAGGACTTAGGTTCTAGTTTTCATCGATGCCAAAGTCTAATCAGACTCTACACATGAGGTACTGTCTGATAGGCCTGTCAATGTCCACTCATTGGATTTGTATCCTGGTTTTTTAAGTTGAAAAAAGTTTATTCAAATGCAATCAATAAAAAAAAGAAGATGAGGTATGATTGCCAATGAGACAACTCTCTGCAAGAGACCAAATGACACAGAAATTGATAACTATAGGTCACCGTATTGCAAGTATTGTTTTTTGTTTCTGTATATTATGATCAAATATGATTTGGGAATTTTATGGTAAATAATTTCTTCATTTTTATTTAAAAAATATTTTTGTTAAAAAAATTACGGTATGGTATTTATTATAAAGCAACAGAATAAGGTAGGAAAACCAGGTACTGATTTGTCTTGGTCCCGAAATGTCTCCTGTCTCGTTGCCAAACTGTCTATTAATCATGTCTATTAGATATGTCTCCTAAGGTGCCAAACTGTCTATTAAATTTGGAGCCAAATGTTTCCAAGCTGGTGACAACTATCTTGTAAAGTTACCTTATCTACAAAGCCATCGCTGTTTCGGATCAGTAAGACTGGTTTCGAGAATAGTATGCCTTTTACCTGTTAAAAGTACCTGACAAAGAACCAGTTTTAAATTATCGATTGCAAGTAAACATGTCAAATTAATACTTGTTTTTGTTTATAATTACTTTGTTCATCAAAAATGGATTAAATTTATTTTCTGCATAATAATTTAACTTGTCCCATCGGACAAGTTTGATATAACTTTTACTTGTCCGACCTTTTTCCTCTGGTACCAGACAATCGGACAAGCGTTATTGTGGAGCCCTGCAAAGGTTCCGTA
>JAASAO010002251.1:0-11882 GCA_017311375.1 Mytilus coruscus
ACAAATCTGTCCTTTTTTTTTTTTTGGTATTAACATCAAGGAAAACGAAGAAAATCTACCGTCATTATACTGGATACCTAAACTTCACAAAACTCCTTATAAAAACGATACATAGCTGGATCATCAAGATGTTCAAATAAACATCTTTCTAAAGTGCTGACTACTATTCTTTCTACAGTACAAGATGGCCTTAAAAATATTGTGATGAGATATATTCCACCAGTGGAGTCATTCAGATGTGGATTCTTAAAAATCCTAAAATTCTGCTGCTAAATATTAGATAACAATTTCTGCAATTTTGCAGCAAATTTAAAAACTTGATTTTCTACGCTTTACACTACTTTTCCCCATGCTCAATTAAAAGATCGACTTCACCATCTCATTAAACAGAGCTTATAAAAATTGGAATTGTAGATATAATTTCTTGTTTTGGGTTATAATAATTATTTTGTGAAGAATCACACTGATTCTACCAGAAAATATACTGAAGATGATATTATCAAAATGCTGGACTTTTGATCAACGATATATTTGTTGAGTTTGGTGGAATGATATTTCAACAGACAGTCTATATTTCAATGGGTAATAATTGTGCACCCTACTGGCTGATTTATTAAACAATATTGACACAGATGGACGACTTCACATTAAAATCAAGACAAACGGGACGATTTTAACTTCCCAATTATCAATTTCCCATATCTCAGCAGTAACATACCCTCTGCCCCATCGTATGGTCTTTACATATCTCAGTTGATATGTTATGCTCGTGCATGTTCACACTATACGGACTTCATATACAGGAGTGTGATCCTTACACAGAAACTGCTCCAACAGAGTTATCAGGAGGAAAGATTAAAAATGACACTCCGTACATTTTATGGACACCATCATGTATTGGTTGATCGATACGATGTGCCTGTGTCTAAACTAACTAACGACATTTTTACCACGTCTTAGATTGCGGTTTACCATCTACGTCGTATGGTCTTCTAAGTACCGAACGTGACCTATTCCCGAATATGACTGTTTTGCTGAGTATAAATTTGCATTGCTATTAGACGTGTCTCGGTATTTGTACGTCCAACATTCATATATTTAGTTATGATGTTCCAATTGTAATTCTGGTTGGATGTTGTTTTATGTCTTATTGTTTTTGCTTTGAATTGTATTTTTATTTTATTTATGTATGTAAAAGTAAAGATATCATAGTTGATGTGTTTCCCTCAATTTTGTTTTGTGACCCAGATTTGTTTCAGTTAAATCGATGTATGACTATTGAACAGCGGTATACTACTATTGCCTTTATTTAAAGTGTCGATTCTAAATTCCAGATTTTTTTAATTTCACCTGAGTACATCCTTGAAGCATAAAGATGAGCAACAAGGGCGATGGGCGTTTCATGCGCTCATGGCGCAGTTCTTTATTTTATTTTAGATTTGCATTATGCAGGGATTTTAGATTCGGATCATTCCACATACTTTTTCTTACATGGTGTTAACTTCGTCTTAATAAAAAATGTACTATACATGTGAATGCACCTTTAGGAGATTCTAAAATAATTTTTCATATTTAGTAGATTAACTTCAACTTCAAATTGATATCTTTCTCTGATAGCCTCCTCTTAGTCAGTGTCAACTGATGTATCATCAACGAGTATAAAAAAAAAAAAAAAAAAAGTTTTTCTTGGAATTTGTATTTGGAACATTGCATTTAAAATTAAATATCAAATTTTGTTTTGCGTCAGAACACATGGAAAATATATACCAAACCTATCATCTTACTACATGTTCATTCACTATTAAACTGAAGAATTCGTGGAACATGACAGAAACATTATATATATACAATTTTAATGTAGGTATGCGATTTTTATTTAATACATGTATCTATTGTATAATCCAGATCTTTTAAACTGTCCTTCATAATAACTTGTCGTTATGATATAGTTTGTTATTGTAGCGACAAGTTCCTCATGACTGAATGTAGAACTGTGAATGAATTGATTGATTAATAGCGATTAAGACCCGCGTCAGCACTATTGGTCACGAAGAGGCATAACTAAATCAATGAACTATAAGCATTATCATTTGCATAGCATTTTAAGCTTGCTGTGTCAATGTTTTGATATGAAATGTTTCTACCTTTTGGATATTCACATTTTCCTTTAAAGTAGGATTGAAATGGATGAAAAGGAAAATGTATGATAAGATTGCCATCCTTAAAGACCTCCCCTCAGAAATGGATGAGGAATCTTTATCTCAATAAATGTACAATGTGTATTCTTTCTTAGAAGTCATAGGTACCTGTAGCATTACACAATTGCAGAAAGAAATTGAATTGACCCTCATCATTATAAACAATTATATTGTTGTGCTTTCTTTAGCTTATTGTACATGTTTGTGTAATGCACTTATAACATGTTTCACTATCACACTAGTATCTTCGTGTATATCCTAGACATTATTAGATTTGATTGCAGATAGTAAAAAATGTTGCTATATTTCTTTATTGTTTATTAATGTCGACACAAAGGGATATGAAAATGGCACATGTTTCCTAAAATTTGGTCCAAATTGGAATATGAGCATGATGAGTTATATTGTACATGAACATGTTGTACGATTTTGGAATCATAAAACGTTGACATTTATCCATCAAGTGATCAAATAAAAATCAGATGCTTTTCAACTAAATCTGTTATCTTAAATTTAATGGAAAAGTTTGAGCGAAAAGAAATATTTGTAACCATTACAAGTCTTGGTCCTTTGTCTGGTATGGATATGAATATGCAGGCTATCAAACAGAAACTAACCACAACAAACATACATAATACAATCTTCGTGTTGAATAAAACACATTTCAAGGCGGTAATGTATATTATTTTTACTATCTAAACATAATTGCATTGCACACTATTTTCATGATCATAGTTGAAAACTTAACCTGCTTATTGAGGCCAAAATGCAAATGTATGATTCCTATTTAGATCCGGTTTTATTCCTCTTTATTCTGAAATACCACACTATCATGCTGTTAATCAGACAGGTTTGATCAACAACAAATATGTGTTAGATTATCAAAAGTGGGGTCACATTGTACTTGTCTAGTTGCACTAAATAACTTATTTTGTTTTCTGACAACAAAACATTTTTAAAACTTTGATGTTACCTGTTAATAATAAGTTGATGAGTTGTGTTCAAGTTTGAGAATGAAGAATATACAAGATATGGAACAGAATCAGATACTACATGTTTTATTTGATTAACTGACATTCTTATTGATTGTTAACATCTGATTGAATTTGTCAATAAGAAGTTGACAAGAACAAGCTGTGTTTATATTTTAAGTCAGATACTATTATTTAAACAGATCCTCTGTTAAACAATATTTGAAATAAAACCAAATACTTGGTATATTATATTTGTATTAGGATTTGTCTCCTCGAAAGGAATCAAGGTCTACTAATATTCTATGCATTTGTCTATGCAAGTCTCATTTTAATTGTCTCATCAAAGGAGTAAGTTCGATAAGTCCCTTAAAAGCCCCTTCTTTAGATTTAATTTCAAATTGGGATTTATTGACCAGTATTACACTGAATCATTGATAATAAAGTAACTAGTTAGGAAATAAGTCTTTTGTTGAAAATTTACGTTCCTGCGTTTTATTCATGACGTCACAAATAGTACTCATTTTGATTTTCCTCTAAAAATCAATGAAAATTGGTAAATTTTCATTTATTATTACACAGGAAACATAGAACGCATACGTCGACAAATAAGATCTTTTATAATAATGTTTGTAAAGACATTTTACACGTCTTACTTGAATATTTAGTTTGTCGACGCCTGCGCTCTATGTTTCCTTGTCATAAATTTGGTTGAAATCCGGCAGATTTTGTCAAATTTCGCCAAAATCTCTTATCTTGGCCTATTTTGGATGTAAAATCAACGCTTTAGAATAGAACTTTGACACAAATAGTTCTATTTAACTTTCTCATGTGTTTTCAAGACAACTTTTGTATCTTGTAACATTGAACTTTGTAATCGGGGCCAAATATGGCCCCTTACCGAACTTACTCCTTTTATCAGTTAATAAACATGATAAAGGACCAATTTTGTTCTCTGATAAAAATATTTGTATTAGGATTTGCCTCCTCAAATTAAAACAAAGGTATACTAATCTTCTATGGATTTGACTATGCAAGTCTCATTTTACTTATCTGATCAAACTTTATCAGACTCAGACAATAAACATCATCAAGGACCAACCTTGTTTTCTGACAATTTTTTTTTTTATTGAAATATGATTGAACTTGTCTGAATACGAATTCGATAAGCTGAAAAATAATAAAAAAAAAAATGTGAAAAAAATAATAAGTAAGTGGAAAACGAGAAATCTTACAATGATAGGTAAAATAGCAATTGTAAAATATCTTCTCAGACCAAACGTTACATATTAAGTTTCAGTAACAAACTTACCAAATGCATATATTCAAGAGAATACAACTGTAAAGTTTATTCTATATGAGAGGGTAAACAAGAAAAGTAAAACAAGCAAATATACGACTGATGAAAAACAAATCTTATGGGAAACAAACTGATAAAGTTTCAAGGAAAAGGTTTAGTTTTACAGAATGAATAAAAGAGGTATTATTCATACGAATGATATTATTGACCAGGATGGTAGCATTTCTCAGGATATGATATCTAATAAAGTATCCTAAAATCCAATCTAATGTTTGAAATTTCAAAACTAAATATATGCTATTACAAATAAATTGTTAAAGGTACGTAAATCAGATACACCAATAAAATCAAAAGAATTTGATAAGAGCGTGATGTGTTAACTTCTTAGTCAGATGATGAACGCCTATAAATCCAACCATCCCTGAAGACAAACCCTGTTAAAATCACACATCACTGATTACAAACATTTCTGAATAAACAGTATGTTCTTGATTGCAATGACAAGACCAGTGCAATGCAACTAAATATTTTTACTATCAGATTATGCCCCGCCCCTAATAAAGTAAATCAATAAATGTCTCAAAATGATACAAATCGCCTTCTTTTATTCTTTCAAAGGCTTATTTGCCTTGATAAAACCTGTCTAGTTCAACATAGTTTTGTCCTCAGTGACATGCTTCGCTCCATTTATATCATATATATACTTTAAAAGATCTTGAAAACTATTCATATTTTTCACTCTTAACTCAACTCTAAAATGTATATATTCTTTTTGCCATGACAATTCTGTTTTAGTACGCATTTGATTTTTCGCTTGGGTCATGCCCCTGCCCTTAATTATATGAAAATTTGTTTAGATCCTCATTCCTTAACCTGATATATTTTGCACAGGGGTTCGTATCATAGATATTTTGGGGAAAAATATGCCAGTCGACAGGTATGCGTTCATCATTGTCCGCTATAAACGACTGGCAAAATTTCCACCCTAAAACATCTATGAGACGAGCTCCTGTTGTCCATTGTGGAGGGTGGAGAGAGACATTTTAGTCCTTCGACCAAGGGCAACTTTAGGGAAGAGCACTGACATCAATGTGTTCATTTTCAAACCCGTCTATACTTTTGTTTTACTCTTAACAGATTTGATAATTTTTTTAAATGATTTTAATGACATTCACATTTAATGTAAATTAATATCATTTCCTGTGTATTAAACCTCATTCAAGTGCATGGGTGGGACAACGATCTAAAGCCTATGTAGAGGACAAACATTAAAACTGCCGTATTAAGTATATACATTTTTTTATAATTAAGTCATGTATGATGTACTTGATGGCAACAAATTCTAAAATTATCTAGGCATTACTCTCCTTGACAACATCATTCTATGTCATATGGGTCTTTGGCACTTTTGAAGGCCGTACAATGACATATAGTTGTTAACGTTTCAGGTGGTGGAGATTATTCCCATTGCAATCGTACCACATATTTGTATTGTTATTATCTGCCATGGTAGCAGTTTCTTCTAAACCTTTGGAACCAGAAGCACATTTTATCTGCAGCACTTGGACAATATAAAATTCAGAGTGTGACTACAGCAGATTGTTGCCATATATCAAAATGACCCTGATTCACTATAAAAGTAACAAATTGTAAAAAAATACTCTCCTTGACAACATAATTCTATGCCGTAAGGGTCTTTGACTTTGTTGAAGGCCGAACAGTGACATATAGTTGTTAACGGCTCTGATGGCAGATAGTATTCTAATTGTGATCATACCAGATCTTCATATTTTTATTATATGCCCTGATAGCAGGTCCTTCTAAACCTTTGGAACCAGAACAACTTTTATATTCAACACTAGAACCATATACAAATCAGAGTGTGACTACAGCAGATTTTGCCTTAAGTCACAATAACCCGGATTCACTCTAAAATCTAAAAAGTTACTGATGTGAAAATGGCACAACGAAAACTATCGAAGATTGCTGTTTCACTGGCCATCATATCACATCTCCTTATTTCATAAGAGATAAGTGGGCAACATAAAATGTGACAAATACTTGGTTTCAGTCTGAATATTATTTTAATAACTATTTGTTTATTTGATCAATAAAATTTAGAACAAAGAAAAGAAAGTACTATAAACAAATTACCAAGGACACACCAAAATGGTATATAGTTTGTCATTTTGTTTGCTGGACATATTTCCAAAGAACAACCCTAAATGTTTGGTTTTTTTTTAATTTTAAACATAAATGGTTCCATTTTGCAATAACCTTTAACGATTTGGAACTTTGAAATTTTAGCATCAAATATACAACATTTTATAAATTATAAAATTATAAAACCCTGCTTCAAACTTTGGCATTTTAATTTCTACAAAATATTTGATCGTTACTACTTTGTGTTTGCCTTAAAAACTTATTACTATAAGGTACACACACGTACAAAGTCAACAATTATCATAGGTACATGTACATAACAATCATAAGATAAGTCCAGTTATACAAAACATAGCTTCAAAGATATTGAAATGTTCCATTGATCACTATGAGGGTCTAAATAGGATACAGTTTTGTGAGTTTTTTTCATCTGACTCAGTCACCTGAAATAACAGAAATGATAAGTTGTAAATGTTTTCACGTATTTTGCTGAAAAACCTTTTCAAGAATTTTGAATAAGATCAATTTAGATTGTATGTAAAACATGACAACAATCAACATGTATTTCAAATTCACTGTTTGTCTGTCCGTCGTCCACACTTTGGACAATAATTCAAAACCCTTTTTCCAAAAGTTTGGTGAATTGGTTATATCTATTGACGGAGCTCCCATTCGATTTTGATAAATTTAAGATTTTCAATTTCCGAGTTCTGTGATTCATTAATAAAATATGGGGATTTTCAGATTTATGACTACAACCCAAAATGCTTTGAGCAATTTTCATGGAACTTTATAAATTGTTAATATATATATTGACAAACGTTCCATTTCAATTTTAAAATTTTACTTTTGGAGTATTAGAATTTATTCATAAAAAAGGGATTTTCCAGTTTTCTCACAATAACTAAAATATAGTTTGAGTAGTTTTCATGACACTTTAATGACTATATCTATTGAAACAAGCTCCCTTTGTTTTGTTTTTTCCTGATATGACATTGGGAATTATGGAACTTTATTCTTTAAAAATCGTTTAAAACTTTCCATTGTTCACACTTCAGACGGTTATAGAATTTCATTAGTTCAAAAATCGAGACCACAAGCTTAGTTGATCTTGAGGTGGCCTTAATAGTCCCAAATTATTCATGTCTTGTGTCAATGGGTACCACTTTGTGTGCATGTTAGGTTTTTTGGTTGACATGTGGGGTGGTCTATTTGAACAGTGCTCAAAGTATTATTAGTTGAATATAAAATTCATTTAAGGATGCAGTGAGGTAACAGTTAGGAAGTTTTGTCAGATGTTCGGACTCCGTGGTTTTATTTTCCTAACATATAGGAAAGATTATTTTGCACCGTATCACCCACTTTTCTGTTCATAGAAGAGTTCAATAGCTCATAAAAGTCATTACCAAAATTTCAGCAGATTCTAGATTTCTTTTCCTACGATTTGAGACCCAAATAATGCCTATGCTTAATATACGGTAAAGGTCCGAGTCAGCCTTTTCTCGACCTTTTTCAAAATCAAATATATCGAAAAGGAGTTCCATAACCTATGAATATTTTAGCTTATTTTATTGTTTAATTAATACATTTCTGTTTATAATAACAATTTGAAATGTTATAAGTTTTCTTGGAATTTGAATTTGGAACATTGCATTTAAAATGTAATACTAAAATGTTATTAGCGTAGGAACACATGGAAAACATATCTCATGATAAATTGGCATCTTACTGCCAATAAATATGTTCATTCACTATTAAACTCAAGATCTTGTGGAACATGACAGCAACATTATAGATTTACAATTTTAATGTACTGATGTATTTTGTTTAATTCGTGTATCTATTGTATGATCTTCTAAACTGTCCTTAATTATATCTTGTTTTATAAGATATTTCGGTCTTGTAGCGACGCGTTCCTCAAGATTGAATGCAGAGCTGTGAATGAATTGATTGATTAATAGTGATTAAGACCCGCGTCAGCACTATAAGTCTCGAAGAGGCATAACTAATTAAATGAACGATAAACATCATTCATTGTCATAGCATTTTAAGCTTTCTGTGTCAATGTTTTTAAATGAAATGATTCTACCTTTTGGATATTCACATTTTCTTTTAAAGTAGGATTAAAATGGATGAGAAGGAAAAAGGTATGAAAAGATTGCCATCCTTAAAGACCTCTCCTCAGAAATAGATGATGAATCTTTATATCAATAAATGTACAATGTGTGTGCTTTCTTAGAAGCCATAGGTCTCTTTTTCAAGTTTAGCTTACTGTACATGTTTGTGTAATGCTCTGTTAACATGTTTCACTATCACACAAGTATCTTCATGTATAGCCTAGACATTGTTAGATTTCATTTCCGATTGTAAAAATGGTGCTATATTTCTTCATTGTGTATTAATGGCAACACAAAGGGACATGAAAATGGCACATGTTTCCCTAAAATGTGGTCAACATTAGAATATGAGCATGATGAGTTTTACTGTACATGTGCATTTTGTACCGTTTTGGAACCAGAAAACTGTGACATTTATCCATCAAGTGATAAAATAAAAATCAGATGCTTTTCAACTTATTTTGTATATAACATTTAATGGAAATGTTTGTGCGAAAAGAAATGTGTTTCTGGTATGGATATAAAAATACAGGTTGTCAAACAGAAACTTCCCATAGCAAACATACATAAAACAATCTTGATGTTCATAAAACACATTTCTAAGGCGGCAATGTATATTATGTTAGCTATCTAAACATAACTGCATTGCACAGTAACGTTCATGATCATATTTGAAAACTTAACCTTGTCAGTGAGGTCAAAATGCAAATGTATGATTCCTATCTGGATTAACTTATCTCAGAAATAATTTCAAACTTTAGACTATCTTGTTTATAAGAACGGTACTCTATTTACTGCGATTATCAATTAGATCTTTATGTACCTGTTCTAAACGATTCAAAGTGATTCTCCTTTCTAGTTTTTCTAATGCCCAGGATTATGGCATTTACATCTTTCTTTGTGTCCGCAGTCCATGGTATAAACAAGTACTGTTTAACGGTTGTGCGGACTGTAAGATTCCACTTGATCATCAAAACACGTATGACTATTAATCCTCAGTAATAAATGATATACTTTTGTAATTAATCCTGTACAAAATTTGTCAAATTTTCTAGGATTTCATTATCACCTGTAAACATGCTACAATCCTTTCTACAATCTCCTTGTGAGGAAATACGTTTCCCAACAGCACACAATGTTCAATCACATCATGATGTTTAAATATGTATACAAATGTGCAACAGACGTTCATTGTTACCATGTTTACATGAAAACATCACAACTTTAACGGTCTTCAAATTGAAGAACATCATTTTTAGTATATCTAAATACCATAAAGTTAAAACAAACTACCATTTCCAGACAATTTAATTTACATATGAACAAATACCTCAGATGTTATCAACGTTTCCTGATGTACTCATCGTCATCTTTTAGAACATGTATTACTTTTTTTAATTTAGACTGTTGAGAAAACAATACCGTAATTTACTATATAAGCAGTCAAATTGACTGAATAAAGAAAATCAATCTTGTAACCATAATAACCCAAAATGATTGGTGTGTTAAAATGACATTTCCCTACAAAACAGAGTGCAAACAACGCAAAAAGTGTTAACAAATTAAAAATTAAATTCTTGATATCTGTTCAAGTTTTTGCATAAAAGAAGGTAAAAATCCCAAAATCGTGAAAATAGTAAGATATGAGAAAAACTATGCTTTGGAAACTGAAATGATATTACATGAATTCAATTACAAAATACCATTTATTTTGAATTGCTATTGTAATTAAGTGCTAGATCCTATTAACGAGAATTGTAGTCCCTTATCCACTATTTTCATTTGGTTGCAATAGCAACCATTACTATGTATATTGTTCAAAAAACGGTTTGTTTCTGTTGTATTTATCTCTACCATGATAGTACTTAGTCAAGTTAATTAGAAAATGGACGAAGAATCTCATTTATTGGGCCAGTAAATCATTAGTCTTACATTTGTGTATCTGGAACACAGCCTGTTCATCCTTTCACATCAATTTTTAATACTTGACATATGGATGCAGCACTTCAAGATAATGTGTTGGGTTCCATAGAATATAACCTATGACCTTGATATTTACAATTCAATTTCAACTTTAAATTCAGAAATTATTGCTTGCATTTATTATTGTGATTGTTGAACAATCCCCAACTATACAAGTTTAATTATTGCGTGCATCTATTATTGTGATTGTTGAACAATCCCCAACTATACAAGTTTAATTATTGCGTGCATCTATTATTGTGATTGTTGAACAATCCCCAACTATACAAGTTTAATTATTGCGTGCATTTATTATTGTGATTGTTGAACAATCCCCAACTATACAAGTTTAATTATTGCTAGCATTTATCATTGTGATAGTTGAACAATTCCCAACTATACAAGTTTAATTATTGCTAGCATTTATTATTGTGATTGTTGAACAATCCCCAACTATACAAGTTTAATTATTGCTAGCATTTATTATTGTGATTGTTGAACAATCCCCAACTATACAAGTTTAATTATTGCTAGCATTTATTATTGTGATTGTTGAACAATCCCCAACTATACAAGTTTAATTATTGCAATTTCAGGAAATGTTACATACACATACTGCTATCACAATTTATAATTTATTTTTTTTATTTTAGTGCGACACTTATCTCGTCACAATTTTCTCAATAATGAAAACATTGTGAACATTTCTGAATTAACAGTATGTTCCTGCTTGTCATGACAAGACCATTTCAATGCAACTAAAAGTATGTACCTTCAGATCATGCCCAGCCCTCTAATAAAGTAAATCATTAAATATCTGAAAACATGGTACAGATCTCCCTCTTTTAACCATTCATAGTCTTATTTGCCTTTAAAACACCTGTCTAGTTCACCATAGTTTTGTCCATCAGTGACATGGTTCGCTCCATGTATATCATATATTGTTAAACTTTAAAGATCTTGAAAACTATTCACATACTTAACTCTAAACTGTATATATTCTTAATTGCCATGACAATTCTGTTTCAATACGCAATTGATTTCTTACGTTTGGGGTCATGCCCTGCCTTTCATCTCGTTACTCATGTAAAACTGTGTAGATCCCCACCCCTTAATCTGATATATTTTGAACTGACATGTGCCATGACAATAGATCTTCTCCATGTACAGG